>JXTC01000212.1:497492-516372 GCA_002914845.1 Trema orientale
CTGTTTTCTTATTTTGTATACATAATTGTTTAGATTAATAATAACAGGAATAGTCTTTAATAGACATTAGTGATTGGACCATTACTGATATTCTCACTAATAGGTCATATTGGATTAAAAGCTAATGTTGTGGTACATGGAAGGGATTATGTCGAAATTGTGATATATGACAGCCATGACTCACTTTAGTTTTTGGCTCAACTATGATATATGTTATTGACCAACTAATAAGAAATTTAAATTTATGATACGCGTATTATGTTTATTTATTAAACTATAAAGAAAATATGTCACATAGGCCAAGTGGGAGAATGTTAGATTTATTTATATATGACCTATGTGATTTTAATAAATTAATATTGTATTTATCAATATTAATTAGATGGTTTAATAATATTAAGTGTATTTAAATTTCTATTGGTCAATGAAGAGTTGTAACTCTTCAAAATAACGTAACTCTTCATGAACAGTTATATCTGATGGAAAAGAGTTGTAACTCTTAGAAAACAATGTAACTCTTCATGAACAGACATATCTGATGAAAAATATGTCTTAAAGTATTTAAATAGAATCTGGTCCTCTCTCCAACCATTATTAGAATTATACGTATTCCATCACTAAACGTATTATTATTAAGTATAAAGGGTTAAGGGAGAGAAACTCAGAATTCTGCATCAAAATTGTTTGGCAGTTTAAAGTTTAATTACAATGGATCCAGGTATGTCTATTGCCTATGTTCTAATTGTGAAAATCATGAGTTCTAAGATCATTTAGAATTATTGATTATATGCATAATAGAATTTTGCATAGTTAAGAAAAACTTACAGGCACAAGATCCTGTAGTAGTCAGTCTTTCCTCTGGCCGGATATTAGAGTCAATTCCATTGTTGGTTTGACCATTAAGTGAATGCAAATATATGTAGAATTTGAATCAACGACCAAATTCTAGTTTTTCAAATCAATTCGGAGACGAACGTCTAATCTTGCAAGATGGAATCTCTTCTTTCTTCTTTTTCTTCTTTTTTATTGACTTAAAATATTGCCGCCTTATGATTTTGATTATTGAATTGGGTAATAAAATTGATATATAGATTGATTTATTATTTTCTCCTCTGAGAATGTATTTTAGGAAACAGCCCAGTTCGTTAATCCCCAATTCTTGTTTTCTTTTTTCTTTTTCACGAATATTTTCTTAAAAGTTCTGTCCCGTAAATCAAGGCCACAACTTTGATCATGATATTGAAAGGACATGCCCTATATAGAAATAAATCTCGAGTTTTATGTACGAACTAGTCATTGAAAACTTGGTATAAAGATCTGTAGTGTATCAATTAGTGATTGATCCTTCAATTTTTTTATTTTATTTTTTATCAATAGCCTTATCATTCGATGGAAATATTCTTATGGATCAAGAAGCGTTATTAAGAGATAAAAAGTAGGTCCCACTGTCCTCAATAACCAATAACTAAATAGTAAATTTACCATATTTATACGATAAAGCGCATATATACTGTATTATAAAAGTTCATTATATGTATAGTATAATTGTATAAACGTATATCACGCATATTTTTACACTTTAAATATGTATATCTAAAAGCGAAAATGAAACTATTAAAATGAAAAAGTGAGTATTGGTAAAATATAAAGTATAAAAAAAATGTAGTAAGCGTAAAATTCACTTATATTAAAGAGGGTTGGATTCATTTCTTTGGTACTTGGTATTATGTATTGTAGATCCAAATACAAGTCATTATTTGCGGGAAAAGATCATAAATTTCCTCAATCTTCCCATTCCTCAATGTTCTCACCAAACAAGCTGAAGAATGTTTAATTGTGAATACTTTAGCAATTAGCATAAGGCTACAAACTCGAATCTATGGCCAAGAGCTAGCCAATACCAGAAAAGGGATAGCATAGCTAGGCGGCCATGACATAAACAAATGGTCGAATGCGGATCGGCACAACACTATGTTGGTTTTAAAATAATTTTCGCAGCGGAAGATTGACCTAGAAACATTCAAAAATTTTCTCAAAATAATTGACTATATGAGTGCATAGTATTAATTCATAGCAAATAGAAATATACAAAGAGAATAGGTCTAATACCTCTTGTAGCCTATTAGCGGATCCTAGTTTTTTTATCTTCTAAACCACGATCTTCCAATCCAAACCTCAAGAGCAATTGGATGAACATGTGGGCATTGCATACAATTTCTTAAAACTCACACTTTAGGCACTTGCAATATTCTCAACATATGAGATCGCAAAAGTTTATTCTACAGAGAATAGCAAGACTCTTCTTTTTCTCTCTAAGTTATGGAGGCTCTGTAGAAAATAATACGCAGTGTATGTCTGTTTTTCTGCTAGGGTTTCCTTTATATATATATATTTATTTATTAAACTATTTAATAAATAAATTAATTAATCATATTAATTAATATATATATATACGAAAACATTTCTAGTTAATCTATATATATATTAGTTTACGTTTTCAAAAAAACAGTAACGTGAGTTTTGTTTTAAGAAGAAAACATTATTTTATATATATATATATATATTTAAATTAATTAATCTAATTAATATATATATATATATATAAACTAGCAGATAACTCCTTCAAGGAAGAGTGTTTCACTTTCAGTCAGTTTCTAATTTCTATTTATGTAATTATCTAATAATTAGATTTTTTTTAAATTCAAAATTTAAACAAATTAAGAAACTTATCTCTCCATGAATTTAAATTAATTAATTCAAAATTAATTAATTAATTAGTTAATTATTATTATTAATTACATATAGATAAACTATTTATCTAGTCAAAGTGTGCAGTAACAGAAATAATGTAATATCCAGTACAGTGCTTGTAAGAGGGGGAATTGAGGACCTATGGACCTGTAATTTAAGCTCCAATAAATTATGACAATTAATTAAACTCTTTAATTAATTTGTCTAATTTATTAATTCCGGTATTACTCCACTAAAAATTCAGAATTGCACTCTTGAAATTACAGAATTAATTTACTCAGAAAATAGCGAGCAGTCCATCGATTTAATCATTACATGTAGTTCAATCCTCCATAGACAATTCATAATTAGAGCTAGGTCATGTTCCGTTTTCCTCTCCAATTACATCTTTATCCTTGTGTACCATTGATTCTCCAATGAACAATTAATTTATAAATCTATTATAAATTGAGTACTCAAATTGTTCAAGCCCTGAATCAATATACAAGGGAATCGTCTTTCTAGCATCCTAATGGAAGGAATGGATTCCATATCTGTAAGCTATATTACCATTTACTCATCTTGTCATGCTCCCAAGATACAAGTATTTCGATTTGTTTACGAAACAAACCTTTAACAAGTAAGTCAAAGAACATAATGTTATAAATAGGAGTCTATAACTACTCAGGATTAATATTGATCTATATATTTATGTGAGATTCAAATCATGTCTGATCCAGTACTATATAATCGAATTATATAAAGTACCTCCATTGTGATGTCAACACATCAATAGTGAAGATAAGACTATTACATTCTCAATGTTAATGGACCGTACTAATAATATTTAATTAAAGATCCTATACTTTAATTAATTATTACGGACTATATTTAGTTTATTATCCATAAATTTAATCCTCGTGTATATAACATTTATATACAAAATTTATAGTCACATAAATAAATTAGAAATTTTCTGATATTTAAAGACATACCAATTATGCACAAATTCAAATAAAAAAAATGTCATTTTATTAATTCAGCAAATAGTCAAAATATACATGCTTTTAGGACATGAACCCTAACACACTATTGTTGTTGTTGTTGATTGATTGAAGAAGACGACTGCTTGGACCATATCTGGCAAACCACATAAGGCCACATAAGGGGGTGCCTCCCTGGGATCTAAAATTCCACAATAATTGACATTAAAAGTACCACAACTCCAAAACAAAATTCGGAGTAACAAGTAACAACTAACAACACTAGCCACAATCCAAAGTTCAACCCTCATCTTAATCCAATTTATTATTTATGATACATATTTTACCATAGGCATAATAATAAGATCCAAGATCTTGGGCCTTTTTATTTAGTTTTGTGCAATGTTATGGGATATGATTATTGCTGAGGCTCAGTACCACGCAACATGCATCCGTTATATAATTATAATCACCGGATAATTGGACACACGTGCCCCATAACAACGTTACTATGCATGGCAACGGCGGATTACTGCGGTGGTGGTGGGACCACGAAATCAAGCCCAAACGTATCGTCGAGATAATCTTTGAAATTCTCGTCCTGGTTGGGATCCGCGGCTTCCAACTCAGTCTGACTCGGAAATACCGCGAGAAAAGCGATCGAGAAGCCTTTTGCTCTATCCGAGAAATTCTCGCCGTAAGTGAACTCACTGACCCCTCCTCCCAACTTCTCCTTGATTCCCTTAATCCCCTCCAAAATCTCGGATCTCGCTTTATCGCCTAGACCTTGCTTGAGCTTCCAGAAGGTCACGCGCACGGCGGAACCGGGTGGAACCGCCACGTGACAGCCGCCGCCGAGGTCGCCTGTGAACCAATCGACGGCCAGGATATCGGTTACGAGGCGGCGGATTTGTTTCTTCACGTCGAGGTGGATCGGGTTCACGTCGAACTCGCTGAGCTCGCGTTGGGACTTGAAGCGGCTGTGGGACACGTGGGTGAAGGCGAGTGAGGGGATCGAGGATCGGACGCGGAGGACGGGCGCGCCGGTCAGGTAGAGGACTTCGTCGAGGGAGCTCATGCCGTTGATTATGCTGACCATGTTGTTGACTTCCGACGGCTCTGCATCTTCTTTGACCTTGAAGAGGATGACGTGTTCGACTTTTGGGGAGGAAGACATAATTATTGGTGGTGGTGGTTGAGTTGAGTGGGTGAGAAAGAAAGAAAGAAATTGTTTTGGAAGCAGAGATAATTAGAGGAGACAACTCTGTTCTATGGGGCGGCCTAATCGCGTGTCCATTATTATATAATCTTGAGCATTTATTAATTATTTGTGTCGTAAGGCATGGCTGCTATGCTAAGTGCTAGCTAGCTTTTTTTTTTTTTGGTAATAAGTGCTAGCTAGCTAGTTGTCCAAAAGTTAAAAATAACAGATGAGACCGGTTTCCCACTGGATGCAGCTCCCTGTGCGGGCAGGAATTTAATTGTGAAAGTGGACATAAGTTCTATCTGTCTTAAGTTAAAAAAAAAAAAAAAAAAATCAATCAGATGAAACCTGTTAAAACATGCAATTATATTCGATGTCTTCGTCCTTTTTTTGTGTATTTATTACATGATTTTGATAAAGGAGTTCAAGTCTATAATTGGTCCCTGGATTTGTCTCTTTGGTTTTCAGAAAAAAAAAAAGAAAAAGAAAAAAACAATTCTTGGGAAGGTATTAAATGTTGGATGGACTCAAAAGAGTAATTTTGGTATTTAAAAATATTGATTTTTACATTGTTTTTTATATATGAATAGAAAATTCTCTTTATAAAATGAGAAACATAAAATTAGCTTAAAAGATTTTTTTTTCCTTAATTAAAAACAAATAGGAGACTATTTTTGAGAAAATACGAGAGGGGAAAAAAAAAAAGATGATTGTTGCTATGTAGCCATGGAAATGGGACCATGGAAGCACCTATAGTTGTTGATGGCAGCAACCACTGAATTTATGGTATGTTTACTTCGCTGTAATCGTAATCGAAGTAAATAAAAGAGGAAATGAATAGGAATAAAATAGAATGATATGGGAATCATTTTTTGTATTATGTTGTTTACTTAAAACTAATAGAAAATAGAATCAATGTTCATTAGAATATTATTCATTTGTTTACTTAGCCCAGAAAAAGTAATGGGAATGCATTATATTTACTAAATTGGCCTTTTAAATGTATGTACATTTTAAAATAAATAGAATTTTTAGGGTAAAATTCTATTTTACAATTTTAATAATTAAAAAAAATGAATATTTACAGGTAATCACATTTCCTAGAGCATTGGTGGAGGAAGCATTCCCATTCTTTTCCCCTAAATTTGTGTAAACTCCCACACACTTCTCCCTTATCAATATTTTAGTAAACATTTAAATGGAATCATTACCCCATATATGATTCCCATTAATTCATGCCAAGATCTAGGGGGACCGTCGAGGTGCTTTGACAGTCACCATCAACCAACCATTTGCTTCCATAGTTGCTTAGTTCTCTCGGACTCTCGGAGCGATAGCTACAACTGTGGTGGTTAGAGTGAAGAAGAGAGAAAGAAAGAAGAAGAAAGAAAGAAAAGTTTACTCTAATATTATCCTAAAAAACTGACACATGCGTTGCATGAGAGTGCTTTTCCAACCAACAGTCTACAGCTATCAACTAATCGGGCTTAATTGTTACAAATTAGTCAAATTGAGGACTAAATTGCCAAGAATAATTTTTCAATAACCAAATTGCAAATTCCGAACAAATTCCGAGAACCAATAGCGCTACTTACTTTCCCAATCTAAAAAATAATAAGCGACCAAACCTACTGAATCATATACTTATGGATTAATTAGTTGGATATTCTTACAAAGAACCCCAAATTCAAACTAATCCACAATTATCGGTAGGTGCAATTTTTTTTTTTTGGAGGAAATTTAATTTTATATGATAAATTTTCAGGGAAAAAAAAAAAGAAAAATTCCGGATTTTTAAATTGTTTGAAAAATCATAGATTTATTTTAAAAATACTAATTTAAAATATTTAGAAAAATACTACTTTTTACTAATTGATGAGATACTCCAAGTAACTGATCAAGTTACCTGAGATAACCAAACTAGCTATCTCAAATAACTCGACTGGTTATCACGAGTAGCGTTGAAAAACAACAGTTTATAGGAGATAGCAGTATGTTTATAAATATTTTTGCTTTTTAAAGAAACTTTTTAAAAGTGATACTTTTCTAAATTAAGTTAGGATTTCTCAAAAAATTTAGTTCATTTGGGATTTTTCAAAATTTGGACATTAAGCTTGGATTTTTATAATAAACTTTTTTCTTTTTGTTTTCTTTCTATAATGCTTACGCACAAGCACAACTAATAAGTCCTATGTGATTTTTTTTTTTTAAAAAAAAATTATTCTTGTGCATATCAAGTGCAATACCAAATGGATTATCAAACCTACCAGTACTGAATTTAACTTTGGCCATAAAATATAAAATGGAGTATTTATAAGAATGGACCTTCTTCTCACTTTGTTTTAAGAAATGGCCATTTTTAAACCTATTTAAAAAATGTTTATTTTTTTAATCAGTTTTTGCAAAATGACCGTTTTTAGTAGATCAATTTTTTGTATGTCAATTTTATTAATTAGTATATTCATTTGTGTTACTATATTAAGAGTTGACTAGCTATTTGACCATTCTTTGAACCAAAACTCAATATACGACTAAGCTCAAAAATTTATAACTAAATGTCTAACTTATTTAATGACAATAATGGAAATACAACATATTCTATAACTGAAGCTTTAAAAGGAATGAATATTTAGTTATAACTATTAAAACATGGACATCTATTTAAATCAATTTAAAAAATTAGTCATCCACCTAGGTTTCTCATATATCAATTTTATATTAGTATATCGATTTTATATATTAGTGTATCGATCTAATAACTATATATTAATTTTATATTTATTAGTTTGTCAAAATATAGGTTTTTTTTTTACAAACCAATAAACTGATATTTTAGCCTTTTTTGATAAACTCTGCTATTTTGCAAATTTTTTTGATAAATTCTAAACATATGTGAAAAGCTGCCATTTTTTAAACCTCAACACAAAATTCGGCTANAGTTCTAGGTTATGAGTCAAAAAGGGTATTTATACTTAAAATCGCTCTTCCTCCACCCCAAAATGTTACAAATAAATCTTAACCACACATTTAAAGTAATGCAACTCACACTAATCTACCACATTCAAATCACTAGAAACTTCTCTTTGTTGGACTTGGATTAAGTTTTGGGTTGAACTTCAACTAATGAAGTTGGGCTTTGAACTTAGGCTCAAAACAGGTTTATGATCCAACAATTCTCTCTCCTCATCTCTCCGTAGCTCCGATTCTCCCCGTCTCTCTCCAATTGTCTCTCTGTCCTAATGGACCCTTGTTGCTTTCTCTCTTCCCCTTGGCCCTTTCCTTCTCTCTTCCGCTTGGCCTTTGCTGCTCTCTCTCTCCCTCTCTCTCTCTCTCTCTCTCTCTCCCTCTCTTTCTTTTCGTCTCAGCTTTTTCATTTTCTCTATTCATCTCGGCCTTTGTTGCTCTTTATCTCTCTTTCTCATGGTCCTTTTAGATTTAAGTAAGCATAAAAAGACTCTTGTCTTTTTTAACAGTTTATTTAATTTTTATTTTTATTTAATTTGTGTTTAAATTTGTGGAGATTTCCTTCGGTTCCAAGTATATTTCCTCTCGATCCTTGTATTTAAGTGTGTGTTTCTAGAATATTGCTTGGGATTTTATGGTGATTGGTTGAGATTTTTTGGAATATTATATTGATTTTACGATATGTTGGTTGGGATTTCATTTTATGGTATGTTGGTCTTTTCCATTATCAATTTTCTGGTCTCTTGATTCTCTGGTCTCTGCTTTTCTCTTTCAATTTTTATTTGGTATTAATTTTTTTAGGGATTTTGGTTAGAATATTGTGGAATAATGCGGAATATTGCTTGGGATCCTTCGTTTGTGGATACTCTGGTCTCTTTGATTGTAGATTATTTGGTTTTGTTGCTATTTATATTATTATTTGGATATTTTATTTATGTTAAATAAAATTCTTGTCTCTTAATCTCTGGTTTAGTTTCATTCTCTGGTTTCAATTTATTGTAGAACCTGATTTCGGGCATTTTTGCTTCTGGTTTTGTTATGTTTGGCTATTATGTCCATCAATAAATTTTTTTTTTTTTTTAAGTTTAGCTATTCTGATTTTGGGTCTTATTTTTGTGTGAAGTTCTTTTTTCTTTTCTTTTTTTTTTCCCTTCTGTTGCCTTGTTACCTTATATATAAAAATTGGACTTCTCATCTGCCCAATTGATGTTCTATCTTTGGTTTGTGATTTTGTTCGTATGTTTGTTGGATTTTTATTGCTCTGGTTATTTATTTTTGTTTTCTACTTTTGATTGTTTTAAGTTCTTAATTTTTTTTCTCTTTTAAATACATAAATATGGATTTTGGGTATACATATGATTTGATGGTTAATTTACCTATTGATTTGATAGTTTACTTACATAGTACTTTATTCATTTCAATGTTTTGATATTTGCTCTTTTTTTTATATGTAGAATTGTGATATGAAAATATGCACGCACTTGGTACGGTAATGTGCACACGTTTTAGTACTTGGTGCCGTGTATGTATTTTGTTAAAAATAATTTTTAGAAAAATATGATCATCATTTTAGTACACTAAGGAATGTAATAAAATATTAAACATTGAAAAAGGAGGGAAATTGTACTACTCCTTTTTTTTTGCACTTAAAATTCTATCACTAAAAAAATTTTAGGTTTCATAATCTGCATAATAATTTTTAATAAAATAATAAGATGACATTAATTAATAATTACTCATAATGCACATAATAATTTTGTAATGAAATAAATAACTAACGAATGAAAAGTGTTCAAATTTTTGGTGCATTATTTATTATAACAAAATATTGAACACCAAACAACTCGAGGAATTTACACTCTTCTAGAGGATTCTTGGTGGTTCGGATCTACACCCGTGCGGTAAACTATATACAAATATAGAAGGATTTTATCAACTTATACAGTTAAATTGTATGTCTTCGTCATTTTAATTTGCATTATTAATCATAATCATAAAATTCCCGTTATCCAGCCTTTGTTTTTTCCCAATATTGAAGATTCAAAAGATAAAATAAACAAAAATATAGCATTTAAAAGAAAAACTTTATTAAAGATCCGCATACGGATGGCATCTGGCAAACAACATAAGGCCACATAAGGGGTGCCTCTCTTAGATCTAAAAATCCTTAATAATAGATATTAAAAGTACCGCGACTCCGAAACGAAATCCGGAATAACAACTAACAACACTAGCTAGCCACGATCCAAAGCCCAATCCTCATCTTAATCCAATTTATTATTATATAAATACATATTTTGCCAAAGCCATAATAATAATAAGATTCAAGATATGTTGGCTTTTTATTTAATTTCGTGTAATGTTATAGGATGCTCAGCACCACCACGTAACGCAGACATGCTCACTTAATAATGGAGTGGCACATTATTTGTTGGACACCGGTGCCCCCACAACATTACTTTGCATGGCCATGGCGGATTACTGCGGTGGTGGTGGGACCACGAACTCAAGCACAAATGTATCGTCGAGATACTCTTTGAAATTCTCGTCCTGATTGGGATCCGCGGCTTCCAACTCAGTCTGACTCGGAAATACCGCGAGAAAAGCGATCGAGAAGCCTTTGGCTCTATCCGAGAAATTCTCGCCATAAGTGAACTCACTGACCCCTCCTCCCAACTTCTCCTTGATCCCCTTAATCCCCTCCAAAATCTCGGATCTCGCTTTATCGCCTAGACCTTGCTTGAGCTTCCAGAAGGTCACGCGCACGGCGGAACCGGGCGGAACGGTCACGTGATCGCCGCCGAGGTCGGTGGTGAACCAATCGACGGCGAGGACATCGACTATGAGATGGCTGATTTGTTTCTTCACGTCGAGGTGGGTCGCGTTTACGGCGTACGCGCTGATCTCGGCTTGCGACTTGAAGCGGCTGTGGGACACGTGAGTGAAGGCGAGTGAGGGGATCGATGATCGGACGCGGAGGAGTGGAGCGGCGGTCAGGTGGAGGACTTCGTCGAGGGAGCTCATGCCGTTGATCAGGTTGACCATGTTGTTGACTTCGGACGGCTCTGCATTGTCCTTGATCTTGAAGAGGATCACGTGTTCGATTTTTTGGGATGAAGACATATTGGACTGGTTGTGCAGGTCTAATTGAGTCTTTGATGAAGTTTAATCAGTGAGAGAGGAAGTGTTTGGACGGAGAGAAAGTAGGGGAGAAAATTTTATCTAGTGCCAAAAATAATGGGCTCATCGCTACTTCTTATCATGTTTTTCAGTAATTATTGTTGACTGTTTGTGTCCTACCGTTGGGTGGTAGGTAAGAGGCTTCAGAACTGGAAAAGTAACCGATAATGATGCAAATCAATGAAACCATCAAATTCTATCCACTGTTTTTTTCTTCTTTTTTTTTTTTTTTTTTCTTGGTTTTGAAAGAATTCTATCCACTGTTTTAATTATCTTTTGAGTAATTATAAAAGGTACTTTATATACAGTAGCTAAGCCAGAAGTTATTTTCAGGTGGACATAAATCAAATAAATAATACATAATATACATATATTTAAAATTTATAACTTCATAATCATATATTTAATATAAAATTTATGAAAATACAATTGTAAAACATTTAGAGAAATCTAGGAATAATATATGTGAAACTAGTACAATAAGTATTTTTTTTATTCACTATCGATAGGTACATCAATTTTTAGCATTAGATTTCAAACTAACGGTTATAAATATAAATGCTATATCATTTAATTCACGTTGGAATATATTCCAATATAATTCATTATAATTAGATTTCAATATAATGGTCAAAATTAATGTACCTATCAATAGTGGTCCCAATATATATATATATATATAAACACATAAAGATCACATGTATTCAATATAAAATTTAACTCTTTTCAATTTCAAGCTAACGGTTATAAATATAAATGCTATATCATTTAATTCACGTTGGAATATATTCCAATATAATTCATTATAATTAGATTTCAATATAATGGTCAAAATTAATGTACCTATCAATAGTGGTCCCAATATATATATATATATATAAACACATAAAGATCACATGTATTCAACATAAAATTTAACTCTTTTCAATTTTAAATGTAGTCTAATACAATATTTAATGCAACAATTGCTAGTTGTTAATAATAAATTCTTAGAAGCAAACAAGTTTTGATAAAAATTAAGGAGGAGAAAAATCCAAAGAAGTAAAAAATCTAAAGCGAATAAAAAAATAAAATAGATATGTGATATTTATTAAGGATTAGAGAAATAACTACAATTTAATTTTTGAACGAGTTCAAAATTAAATATAGCCCTTCAGAAGAAAAAAAATCAAATGCAGAAATAAAAGAATTTACAAAAAAGTATTATGAATTATCCATATATATTATATAAAGGAATTTTTATTACAAAAAATTACGTAAATAGTAGTTATTAAGGAATACATAAATAACTGAATTTAATTACGTAAAATATAGAAATACAATAATTTTGAGAAAGAATTGTTTTAATAAATATAGTTTTTCCCTTCTATAATATATATAGGAAAAGGATACCCAATTTAAATTGATCCTCAACCTTGGATAGGTGTATAATAATATTAATATCGTTATTCTCTTTGATTCTTATGCACAACTTAAAACTCCACCTTCTTGACTTGTAGACAGTAAACAATGTAATCCTTAATTAGTTCATTTTAGATGTGTAAGAAGATGTGTTCTTTATCCTATAATATGAAATGTTTTGGGGAAAGAATCAAGGATAAATAGCACCATTGATCCCAACATATTATTATTTTGGCATATTAGTCTTAATATTTTTTTTTTAGTATTTAAGTACTTAACGTTTCTCTTTTTGGTACTGTTAGTCCTTCTGGCTTATTCTATCTAAGATTTCGTTTAGAATTCATTTAAATGGGAGAAATTTTGATCCCTATTTGTTAAATTATTTAGCAATTTGGCCTCTAGTTTTTTTTTTTTTTGGCATTCATATCTCCAATTGACAATATTGCATCCACCAATCACTTGGAAAAAGAAAATACAAATATTCTCCGATTCTTGTTAAAATTATAGATATATCTCCTAAAATAAAAATAATTATAGTGAAACTGCTTGGCAAAAAAAATGAAAAAATCTATAAAATCTCCAGAGTTAACTATATTACTTTTTATATGTAAACAATTAATTATCTTTTTAGAAATAACATAAAAAATGGAAAAATCTATGAAAAGTTCAATTCTTATTTGATATATTATTTAGGTAAATAATTAGTTTATTTTTTAGTATAACCATTCATAATGAAAATTTAATGAATATAGTAAATTTTCAGTCGAATTTGACTGGAAAAAAAAGGTGTATGTGAAATCTTTTTAGTTTTAAAAATAGTAAGTAATTAGTTTTTGTCCATAAAAGTTACTATAGTTTGACACAAACAAAGGTATGTTGGTGTGATTTTAATTTTTTGAATTTTAATTTTTCAAAAGAATGGTAGATGTAATATTGTTAATCGGAGATATATATATGTGCAGAAAAAAAAATTAGGAACCAAATTGCTAAAAAATTAAAATAATAGGGATCAATGAACAAAATTTCTCCCTTTAAATGAATTATAAATCTTTGATAGAATATGCGAAAAAAACTAATTGTGTCTGAAAGAAAAACGTTAAATACTTGAATGTTACCAAAAAAAAAAGGGGGGGGAGGGGGAGAGCTTATAGAAATATGACCAAATTTTGGGCCTAATTTCAGTAAATGTCCATTTGTCAAATGTTATAGCAAAATGTCCAGTATATATGCATATATACCAAGTGTAAAATTTTATATACCAAGTATAAAAAATTATATGCCCAGTGCATTTCAGTACAATAACTAAAATTGGTAGATATGTGTATCTACCAAGTGTAAAAATATATATACTTAGACATTTAGCTATAAAATTTTAAAAGTGGAAATCTACTTAATCAAATTTAAAATTTTGGTCATCCACCTAAATTTTTCCAAAAAAAATAGGGACCGATATGCCAAAACGGTAATACATTTGAGACCTGCCATTTATTAAAAAAAAAAAAATCTAGTCCACATGCACATTTTGATGGGTTTTTTTTTTTTTTTTAAAATGCATTTAAGAAAGGGAACCAATCTATGTGCATGTCGATTGGAATACGATGTGAATAATGCGATACAAATCAATTATCACACCTACCATCACCAGTACTGAATTTAATTTGAGCCATAAAATATACAATAAATAGTTCTAAATGATAAGGTCCGATATGATGGTACGTGGCCCCAAGCACGTGGGATTTTGCTATTTTCTTGACCATTTTCTAAGTTTTTTCTTTTTTAATCCATTTTCTATGCTACGGACTGCGGTACTAAAAAAAAAAAAAAAGCCTCAGCTCATTAGCTGCATTTTTTATTTTCTATTTTAAGTAAAAGGGAAAAATACAAAATATAAAAACGCCTTAAAGATAAGGGCTCATGGCACATATGGTCTGAAACTATCTAATTTGTGGTAATTTGGTCTTCGAAATTTCAAGTATGACTTTTCAATTTTGAAGCAATTTGGTCTAATAATGATTTAAATTGCAATTTACTATTAAATTTTTGACAAAAAATACATGTGAGGGGTACGTTGCAGCATCTAAAAGTATATTTTTAGAAATTTCAAGTGTGACTTTTCAATTTTGAAGCAATTTGGTCCAATAATGGTTTAAATTGTAACTTACTATTAAATTTATAACCAAAAACACATGTGAGGGGTACGTTGCAGCATCTAAAAGTATATTTTTTTAAAAAAAAATTGAACAAAAGGATTTCTAAAGAAGAAAATATATATTATTTGTATTTTTTGGGCTTCTTAGAGCTACAAATTTAGAGAAAATTTTTCTATGATTATTCATTTTTATACTTAAAATTCTCAAATTACCTTTTAAAATATACTTTTAATGTCACTACAAGTTCCTTACGTGTATTTTTTGTCAAAAATTTAACAGCAAGTTGTAATTTAGATAGTGCAGGCACCAAATTGCTATAAATCGGAAAGTTTTAAGACTTAATTGTTATAATTAAAACTTTGATGACTAAATTGTCACAGGTTAGGTAGTTCATGGATCATTTAAACCCAAAAGATAAAGCATGAAATAAGAGGAAAAAATTGGAGATACAGCGAAATTTAAGAAGACTTACGCTTCGGAAACTGTAAGGATTAATTTCAACATTTGGCGTTGAACAAACCGCGTGGATAAAAATGAATAGTTGCACTAAAGCTGAATCTAGTTCTGCATAATCCAAGGCTATGTATGGTAGAGGAAAAAGAAAATCGGAGGGATGGAAAAAATACAGGGAAAAGAAAATGTGTAGGATAAAAAGAAAAATGTCTTTTCTTTGTAGCTGTTTGGTACGTAAAGAGAAAAGAAAACCGATTTATTTTAACTGACTACTTTACCCTTAATATAATGATTTTAAAAGTTGGTGTAAACGAATAATTTAGTAAATTTAATTCTTTCATTAGCTAAACTATTTTTTCTTCCTCTTTTCTCTCCAATTTGGAGGAGAAAAATTTTGTGGCCTCATAGCATATTTTTTTTCCCCTATTTTCTTTTCCTCCCATTTTTCCTTCCTACCAAACAACCTAGTTCTATTTTCTATCTCTTTTTCTCTCTTACCCTTTCTTTCCTCTCCTTTTTCCTTCCTACTAAATATAATAAATAAAGAAAAATGATAGAAAGAGGATTGCAGAAGGTAAAACTGTAAAAGCCATAAAAGCCAAATTGTTTTTTCTCTCCTTTTTCCCTCCTACCAAACACAGTAAGTAAAGACAGAGGATAGAAAGAGGACTGTAGAAGGTTGTTTTGGGGTTTTCCTAATTTTTGGGATTAGTCCTAAAATAAGAATTAGTAAGTAATTAAGCATGGGATTAGCAAAGCTTAAGCAAACTTAGTGGAACTACACGTGCTATGGGACAAACGACATAAACTCAGAAAAACGACATGTAGTTTGGCTAGAACTACATATTTTTTAAGCTCTTATCCACCCATACTCGAACTACAAGTCATTGAGGCTGAGTTACATGTCACTTGGAGCTAAACTATGCGTCGTTTTGGTGCTCCTTCTATCGTGTACAAGCTGCCCACTAATTCTAGACAACTCTAGAAAGTTTCGGATACTGGTGTTTACTGGAATAAGTTTCCAGAAAATATTTTCGTAAAGTCTTTTCAAGTTGTAAAATCAAGAAACGCAGCAGAATTAGTGGTTTAAAATTTTTCTTTTTACAAAACATTTCGGATCGTGATCTAACATAAATTAACTCTTGATCTAGACAAGAACAATACTCGGATTCGCTCCACAACCTTCTCATCTTCCCGTCTATTCTCGAAAGCCGTTTGATTGATCCGGTGGGTGGTCACTTTCTTGATTCCCAACAAAGAGATCCACAGAAGAATAAGAAGATAATCTCCTCGAACTAATTTCTCCGGGATGGCCGAAAAACACTAAGGATAGTGAACCCTAGTGCTGGCCGATTTCTTCTCTCCTTTTCTCTCTGTTATACATGTGACACTCTCTTCTCAAGGGGGTGTTTCACGTGTAGTTCATATTCTGTGTAGTTAGAGAACTTTTCTCTTAACTATAGAGAGATTAGTAAACCCTAATGAGCTTATTGGGCTTGTTGGGCTCAACTGATCATCAAATAACTATTGGGCTTTAATTTGAGCTAGACAGGGAACCAGATAGATCTATAAAGCCCAAACTCTAATGGACCATGTATCCACTATCATAACTAACTCTTAATTATGATTGGGTCTTGTCCATTAATATTGAGACACACCACTATAGGCCCAATATTGAACTCTTGGACTAAATATCATTTATTTTTCTGTGAAGCTTATTAACAATTAATTAGCTTGATCTATTTAGCATATACTATACTTGCAGACATACCCCCAATGCAATGCCATACTAGTAGAGTGAAATTACCATATTACCCCTCTAGTACATATTTACCTTTGAGTTACTATTTTTTATCTAATGGATAATAGTTGACTACGGTGTTTGTATCTACTCATACCAACACAGTCAAATTCACATAGTGAATACCGAGGCCCTGGTTTATATTATCTAAGTACTTGAAAAAACTCAAAGTGACATTATATGCATGGTGTCCATCATAAAAAATGTTCTACACATTTCATATACCTTATCTTCCAAGATACCGGAGTTCGAACCATAAATTGGAACTAGTCCTTTAGTAACTCAAAAAAAACAAAACACATGAAAGTAAGTTCGTTAATCACTAGGATTAAGGTCTTTTACAATAGAGCTAGATTAGTAAAATTAGAAATTTGAGTTACGGCACTTAACCTCAAATTCTAATTCACTAGGTCCTGTTCGATGCTGTTATAATTTTCTTATAACACACTAGTGTTTCTATCTGAAGACTCACTTCGATAATTGGAGACTTCATTAATTAAATAGACAACACTACATTCTATAGCATAGTAAAGTATTTCATCTTCAATATGTAGAATGTGAACAATTTAATTTAGACATAATGAAATAAAGAATATAATGTCTCCCACATATGAACTCATCATACGAATAATTCTTTATTACTTATTTCATGTCTTAGAATCTTTTAGATGTTTGTATAAAATAAACATACACATCACATGTATATCAATGGGACATAAATGAAATAGAAATTCATAACATGGAATTTATTAATAATAAATAGATAATAAATAATTCACTAAATATTGTTTATAATGTCTAAATAATAAACTGTTTTGTAGGACATTATTCCAACACCAGATTCTTCTAACTTGCTCACCAAGGTCTTGTAGCTATAAGTACTTGTTGCCTAAGGTCTTCTACATTAAGCAAGCTTAAGCTAACATAAGCTTGACACCTAATCCTCTTGTCCATTAGGAAATGCTAGCTAATGGGTGTTTGATACCTCAATCCCTTGTAGTAGAAGTCTCCTTGTTGTATAAGGCATCCTTGGCCTATAAATAGAGAGGTAGTGCTCTCATTTGTAAACTAATGAGCATACATTATCTATAATACCACTATTTTTAACTGGTTTCTCACCATCTCTCTCTCTTTGGTGCCCTTTTTCTCTCTTGCATTCATTCGTGACCCTCATCACCTCCCATCTTTAATATATTTCTTTTATTAAACAACCAACATCACCATCACGCCATCTTCACTTCTCTCTCTTATATATATATTTCTCATACCATTACCATCATCACTTGTATTGTTTCTTTTCTCCTAATACCATTATCATCACTATTATTTATTCTTCTCTCAACCCGTGGCTACATTAACATCACCAATATTGCTATCTTTGCGAGTTTATCTTCAACTTGTAGCTAAGTCCTCTCCCACCTTTTCTACTTGTGTTTTCACATATATATATACATATATACATCTTTCTATTCTAGCTTTACCTATCCACACATATATTTGCATGCACCTTGTTGTATTTTATTTACATGTGCCTAACTCCTAGCTTACCCGTGACTAGCTCCTAGGCATCTTAATCTCATCTATAAATATATACATGTATACATACGTACCTATCTCTATATATCCATGCATGTGTAAATCTTGATCGATAAGTCTATTTAGTATTGATATTTTCCTAAATATTTATGTAGGCTTAGCTATTTTTCCATGTCTATTTCTTAAGCCCGCACTTATTTATTCATATATTCTAGGCCCAATAATTATTTTACATCACTCTCTATTTTATAATTAGTTTTATGTCACTTTCTTACTAATCAATTATTTTTATACCATTTTCTACTATCCTATTATTTTTACGTTACTATTTTCTATTAACTTGTTTTACAAGTTTTTTTGCATGCAGTCTCTAACCCTTGCACTTCAGTGATTTGTAGGCCCCAATCTACTCTCCTCGAACTCCGTGCTCGACCTGTGGCATAAGTTCGGGATTTCGTGTTCTCTCGCTATCCCTCAC
>JXTC01000213.1:0-153589 GCA_002914845.1 Trema orientale
AGTTGTCGTTTTTCTAAATAATTGCAGTTTCTAAAATTTTTCAAAAATTAAATTATGAATTTCCACTTGTGAAATTCCTCTTCTGCCACTGGCCCAGGGTTTGGGTCGTGACAGCTGATATCAGCTGTAATGATGAATTTTGTGGGTTTGGGTCACGGTGGGATTGGGCTATGAATTTGATTTAATTTCTGGGTTTCATTGTGTTTTTTTTTTTTTTTTAATTCTGTGTGATAAATAATTATAGAAAAGAGAACTGTAATGGTTCAGAACCTTGCTCTGATACCATCTCAAAAAGATGAACGATCTAATTTTTCATTCATATTTTTATTTGTTATATATACATAGTATACGTAGAGTGATTACATGACTTAAGCTACACAAATGAGAATATCTATACAAATCAAATCCCTCAATTACATCTTCACAATCTCCTAGAGTTAAGGTTAATCTCTAAAATTAGGAAAGCATAAACAAAGAATCTGCACAGCTCATAACCATATATTTCAACATAATGTGATATTTAAAATATGCCAATCTTTCTTAAAAGAAATTATAAATAGTTGCCATGATGATGGGCTGATCGCAATCCATTATATAAGAGTTTTTTTTAATATATTTTTCTTAAGAAAAAAATAAACAAATTAGATAGAAAACATGCTTAAATTAGTCAATAGAAGACAACAAGGACGTTCGAATACTTAAATTAGTCGCGTCATCAACGTTGGCAGGGATGGTGGCGGTGGCTCTACTTCTTCCAGCAAGTCGAACCCTTGGTTGCCCTTACCGCAATCAACTTCTTGAGAAACTTCAATACTGATTACAAATAAATGGTTCACTTAGACAAACGGGAGAAGAAGCAAGAAGAGATAAATACCAGATCTGCAAACATGCTTCCTCGGCATGCATTTTTGTTTTATTTTTTGATTTAAGTTTATATTTAATAATTTCGATTAATTTTCTTGTACTTCATAATTTTAATTTTTAAATTATTTTTGTTTAACGTTTTTTGGGTGTTAATTTTGTTTAACTTGGGAATAACCTTATTTAGTTCTGAATTAGTTTAAAACTGATATTGCTCTTAAGAAAATGCCCGTGTGACTTGCATGCGACCATTCTGTTAGTTTTTTAACAACCACTAATGGATTAGACTTAATTGCCCCTCTTTTATTAAATTTACGGACCTAGTCGACTTTTTTTTAGGTGCCACATTGCCAATAATCACAAAGTTCAAGGGCAAATATGCCAAAATAACCCTCTTAGTTATTAGCCAACTCCAAACTTGATCACAAAACCAAAATGAATATAGGGGTGGCAATTTGGGTTACGACACGACGACATGACACGAACACGACACGATTTTTTGCGGGTTAGGGTTGAAGAAAAAGGGTGTGGGTCGGGTTCGGGTCGACCACTCTGACACGAATAAAAAAACAGGTCGGGTTCGGGTCAACCCGCTTGACACGAACTTGACCCGTTTGACCCGCCAACAAATATATATAATTAAATTATAAAAATATTTTTTATTTAATTTGTTTATGACTATTATTATAGATATATTTAATTTGTACAATGTAAGTGTTTGAGATTATAAGTTATTAATTATATTTATAAATTACCCCTAATTTATTTATTTTAAAATGAGACAATAATAGCCTTAGAAAAAGAAAATATAAGTAAAAAAAATACCGGTCATAGCGGGTTGGCGGGTCAAAAACGGGTTGACGGGTCAAAATCGGGTTGTGAGTTGGATGTTATTCACCAAAGCGGGTTGTGCGGGTCGGGTTCAGGTCAACCCGTTTTATGTGCGGGTCGGGTTAGTGTTGATGGTTTTCTGACACGACGGGTCACGGGTCGGGTTCGGGTTGACATAATTTATGTATATATTAGACTTCAACCGGACACGAACCCGACCCGTCGACACGAATTGACACTCCTAAATGAATATCACGTCCTTCCAGATAAAAAAAAAATGAACATCACGCACATGTATGATAAATTATAAACTTGATGCGATATTTTTGTATTAATGACACAGTTGTAATTAAGGTGAGTTGTGACAAATTGATTTACTAATATTCCTTTCACCTAACAATTTTTTTATCAAAACTTATTTTTGAACCGTTAAATATTGAGACATTTTTTCTTAAATTTAGAGTTGCAAATTGACATAAAACAAATAGTTACTATTAGAAATTTATTATAAGAGATTTAAATATCCTACTGTATAAACTTCTTTTTCTGAAAATGTAATTAAAATTTCGAAGAGTAACACTAATTAGATTATTAATCGAAAGTCGCTTATCATCTTTGGTTTCTTGGCAAAAAAGTGAGAATTTTCTACGCCGTCATTAATAATGCTTTTGTTTTGTGAAAAACGAGTTAAGAGTATAGCTTAACTAATAAGTGAGAGCCTATTTTATTACTTGTCATCGTAATAGAAAATTAGGTTTATTATAGCTTCTAAAGTTCGGGCCAATTTAATTAATGTATTTTTTTTTTTTTTGGAGCAATTGCATGATATTTTTGCATTGGTATTTTAGGGCTTTTTAATTATAGGGTGCGCAAGTCCTCTCATTATCTCTTGTACAATTTAGACTTGCCTGACATTATTTAATGCTATGTTGAGGAGTTAGAGAAGATCACAGAAAATCAAGCCTAGTAGGTGTTTGTGCATGTAATGTTCTATTTTGCATAACTAAGAGATTCAACTTTTGTTGCATTAATCTCATAGATTCAATGAGTATTTGTTTGTTAATCTACCTATTTGTGGCTTAAGTTGATATGTGTTTTAAGCGATTCTTCTTCCAAAACATTGTCATGTTAAATTAATCAATTACTAATTATTCTGGAAGGATTATTAAATTTCATATTACGTAATATATGACTTTATGATTGGTTAAAAAAACAAAAGGATGCTCATTAATCATGATAAATGACGACTCGTAGTATGGCTTAATAACATGGGAGGGGACTAACGCGGTGGCCATTCCTAGAAAAACACGTCAAAGCCGCCTGATGTATGCAAGTAATAACCTGGATGAAGAAGCTACCAATTGGCAACGACGACAGCAGAAGGATAATGTTATCCAATTTAAATCCACCCTACGCTATTATCAAATCTATCTTTGCGTCACCTCGAATCAATTTTTTAAATTCATTTCAAATATGCACATGTATTGCCGACGTAACATAGTTGACATTATGTAGAAGCTTTTCTTATCTCATAGATGTATGTGTATATATATATAGTTATAATACGTGTACATTTATATATACGTGGGAAATAAGCCCATGTCTTCTCCCTAACTAATGACGAATTGGCCTTTGTCTCATTCCATTTGGCCCAATTATCTAATGGAATTTGCACTATTTCTTAAGTAGTCATATTTATTTTAATATGCCAGCTATATATAACAACACAACACCCATAACTGTATTGTATTTTTAAGTCCTTATTGTACATGACCAATAATTATGACAAAATGCTATATTTTAGATTTCATGTGCTTCAACAGTTGCCTTTTGATTAAAGCAGAAGGAAAAATGGTTATGGCTGCCGTTTTCAAGTTGTGTGAAGATTCGTTGAATCCAAATGGTTCGTATGAATCCGCCGAAAACGTATAAATTTTTACTGATCTTTTTATTCACACTGACTTCCCTTTGTGATATTTCGTTTTATTATTACTTTTACTCTTCTTTTTATTCACTTGATCGTCTTATAATTTTTCAGAACCTAATCCACCCAAATTAGGGTATCATCCTTATAAAGTTCAAATACCTCTCATCCTCAAACGATATGTGACACTACAAAAATATCTATATCTATAGATATATAATAAATGTAATGTATTATATCTATGTATTATGCATATACCAAATTTGTAGTATTTATCATTGATGGCGTAAGAATTAAACAATTATTTATTAGCTAGTAGATGGTCAAAACTTGCCTTCAGCATACTACACTTTGTTATAATCAACTATTGCCCGAGAACTTGGATTGAAAGCAGCACACAGAGTCACATTATATATATATATATATATATATATATATATATATATATATATATATATATATATTCATTTTCATTGCAAATAAAAGAAATAAATTGTCCCCAAATATTTAATTATGTTTGATATAATACTTTCCTAGAAAAAAAAAATGCAAAAAAACAAACAAACAGAGAAGAAAAGAAAGAGAGAGAAACCGCGGGCAAGAGAAGACTACGAAACACGTTCAAGCCGACAAGGGCCCATATGGCATCATCACCGTGATTCATGGACATCAATAGACACTATTAATTTATGTTGAAGTCTTCTTTTTTTTTTGGATAAAAAAAAATAATTTATGTTAATCTGCCGAATTTTACTGTTGAACTTGAGATTACGTTCAAATGGAATAAATTTCCTTCTAGATAAACAGCAGAGCCTCCTTTTCAATTAATTCTTGACTAGTCCACAACGTAGTATAGGCTCCAGCAAACCCCCGTTTTCTTTCTTTTTCTTCGTTCAAAAAAATTTTGTATTGATTCCAATTCTTGTTTCTATCACTATATTTTTGAGTCTAGATAGAACCACATACTTATACGAAGAAAGTTCCATTGAGAATGACAAATTGATTAAGAAAAAAAATGTTCTAGAATTCTAGTGAAGAGTTCTATTTCGGTGCTATGGTTTACTACACATCCCTTTTGGCTTTTCTGTACAAAAATATCCATTTTCTAAATAATTTTTTCAGTATTCCAGTTTTATCCCTAGAATCCCACCATCTCTTCATTCATCACTTTGCTCTTCTTGTTCATTTGGTCTATCACTCTCTATAGTCACCATCACCGTCTCTGGCGCCGGCCTAGGTACTCTAATGTTAATCTAGATCTTCTCGATGCCTACAAGTACAATCTCTACATGCAGCAGCGGAGCATGTTCCTCTGTCTCACTCTCTATTTCTCTTCCAATGATGAAGCACGTCCGATTGTGAAACATCGTCGTCGTTAACTTCAAGGGCAACACTTATGTCACCAACTCGGTCAGAAACTACATCTGGAATATTAATGAGCGATATGAGGCCCCGATCTTCTCTAACTCACTATTTTACTGATAAAAGGCTGGACCTATTTACTTTGTGAAGGTATTGAAATTAGGGGTGGCAATATAGTCTACGGTTACAGATATCCGTGATTATCTGATCCGAACGGAGAGGAGAAAAATAAAAAAAAATGACCAGAGTTGGGAATAATTGTACTGTTAATATACGGATATGGTGCGAGGATGGTATTAGCATAATCTACCATAATCTGCGGGTACCCGCCCCGATATATACATATAAATATCTATTTAATTTTACACTATCTATATTCTTATATCTTTGGTAAAATAATGAATTTAGAGAGTTATATTTACTTATATATTTAAATTTTAGATTTTAAAAATTATTAGTATATTGTTGTGTTTAATATTTTGTTGATTATTAAAAAGATTTAGTATTTTTATCTTAATTTTTTTTATTATTTTATTATTATCAATGGGTAATGGGTAACCACAGTTTTCTCCGTTATCCGTTGGTTAATACCTGCACCATCCCTGCATCCAAAAGAATGGTTAATGGGGCGGGTATGTATTGTGATTGACTTTCGGGGATGGGGATAGTAATTGAAAAACCGTCCCCGATCCGCCTCATTGCCATTCCTAATTGAAATCTTATGATGATGGTGCCTTTGGGACTATTGCTTAGTAGTTGAAGCAGGGCGCAAAGAGCATGAGTTTTTCGCACGATACAATCGATCCTGACAACAAATATTTTAAGTCGACCAAATCCTTCTAGAAATGCAAATTTCTCTGCAAGAATCAGTCGATCGAAAATTATTACCAGTCAACCGAAAATGTAATAATAACATTTTTTTTCAGTTACTCATTTTTGCGTTTTTACTTTGTTTAGTTGCCTTTTTCGCATTTTTTTTAATATTTATGATAGGGTTTCGTGTTTTATTAAGTTTCCTATAGATTGTAAGCCTTAGGGCACTTTCTAAATAGTTTCTTAAGTTTAATAAAAATTATAGAGAGAGTTTCTCTTTTCTTCCCAAATTTCCGATATTCTTGAGAGAATTAACAGTTGTTTGAAGTTTTTTTTTTTTCTGGTATTCGCAAGCGAATTAACAGATTAAAATAGGTTGTATTCAATTTTCTAAAAAATATTTCTTATTAGACGCTTCTGTCGCATCAGTAGTTCTGAAATTTATTTTCCTATTTAATCTGTACACTTTGATCGAGATTCAATGTTATTTGGGTTTTTATTCTTGTGGTAATTTGTTTTCTTAGATGCACAGGTGAAATGAGAAAATTTTTGGGTAATTTGCATTTGTAAATATGTAGAATCGGTTTTAATACAATTGATGTTGTTACCAATTTTATTGGTTCTATTTACCAATCCGTAGAATTAGAAATTTGTTATAGAATTTTAGTTATTTGTTAGATTCCTTATCTTTCTTATAGGTTTTTGTCTGTTAGATTAAAGCCCACCAGGTGTTTGATGTTATGCTTCTTAGGGAACACTTGGAATTTTGTCATCTTCTAGAGCAATTCACTAAGCTTCATACGCATGGATAGTTTAAAAATGTCCATTCGAGTATTTAAGAACTTGTCTAACATTGAATGCTGTCAGACATGAGCCTGAGATTTATTTTATTAGGAAATTCTTGATAGGATTAGAGGGAATGTGGTATATTAAATTAATTAGTATGGTATATTATGGTAAATTAATTACATACCACATAAATTAATTATATATTATCATAATCAAATTATATATACTGATAAATTAATTATATACATATGTTGGTAAATAAATTATATACATAGATAGGTTAAATTGGCTTACACAGGTATTATAATAATAAACTCTAATCATTACCAGTTAAAAAGGATATATAAGTCAATAAAATGAAAAAAATATATTCATTAACACATAGCTTGGAAAAAGGGCGGGGAGTTACATTCCATAGTAAAAATTATTATACATATCGATAAATTAATTATATATACCAGTAAATGAAAGAAAATACTATAGTAAATGAATTATATAAACCGGTAAACGAATTAATACTATGGTAAATGAATTATGTACATTAGTAAAAAAAATTTATATCACGTCAAACGAATTATATACATTGGTAAATTAATAATATACATCTGTAAATGAATTATATATTTCGGTAAATTAATTATATATACGATAAATGAATTATATACTCCAGTAAATTAATTATATACACCGGTAAATGAATTATATAATATGGTAAATGAATTATGTGAATTGGTAAATTAATTATATACATGAATATGTCAAATTAACTTATATAGATGTATAATGGTAAACTACAATTATTAAAACTTAAAAAGGAATATAAAAATTAATAAAATGAAAAAAGGACATTCATTAACATATAGTTTTAAAAAAATATATATGGTATAGTTTCCTCATATATATATATATATATAATGAAGTGTTTGTTTAACAAATTTTTCAAAGAAGAGTACTTGTCGAAGAAATCAATGCCAAAAAACTTCCAGCTGATAAGTTGGCTTAATATTATATTACTATTAAGGTCATGTCATATTAATGAGAAAAGAGTGTACAAATTATACTTTGTTTTGGTAACTCACATAATTAGGGCATGTTTACTAATCGATAATGAAAGGAAAGGAAAAGGGTTTAAAAAAGAATGAGAAGAATCAAAAATTAAATTATTTTTCTAAAATTTAACTAACTACGTGAAACATTCTCCAAAATAATGTATTCCAAATAGATAAGTAAACACATGAATGAAAGAGAAAGAGAATCATTTTCTTAATTCTCATTATCTTTCCAGTCCATTACAAATTAGTAAACATGGATGTAGCGAAATTTGGAAGGAATAACTCAGTTTTTCTTATTCCTCCTCTTTACTTTTCAAATTCTTGTCATTACGGACTAATAAACAGGCCTGAAGTTTTATCTTTAAACTTAGGGCGCGTCTACAGTAGGGGCGCCCTTATGTAGGGCCCTGTCTATTCACCGTTGGATAGGAATCTGTATATAAATAGATTCTCCACAGATTCCCGTTATTCCCCACAGATTCCCATCCAACGATAATTAAGACATAACCCTACGTAAGGACGCCCCTACCCATACCCTTAAACTTAAAACGACAAGATGGTAAAAACATATCTTTTAAACCAGGTTCTCTGAACACCCGTCAAAACTACTAAAACGAACTGAAATCTATCACTATCAAGAAAACAAGATGGGATAGTTAGAAATGGTGCAGAACAAAACCCAACAGAGACTGATTCCCGATGAATTTAATCAATGTCATGAGGTTCCACAGTTATTTTGGCTTTCTACTGACGGTAGGTTGCCTTGCAAATTGGATTTCCTTGTCTCACATGGTCCTTATAAAAGACAAACTAACATGTTCACCTTACCAAATTGAATTTGATATTTCAATGAACAGTCTTCAAAAACAAGGGAATTACAGGCTCAGGCTGGTTTTTCTATTTCTTCGCAGCAGACTCCAAATTCATCTCCTGAAGGTTCAACAACAAATCGTCCGAATTCAGGAAGACTTTGTTTGCAGAGTTCGAGATAGTATGTGCAATCTCTCTAGCAGCTTCAATCTTCCTTAATGTGATAAATGCTGGATTGTTGGCAATGGCTTGACCGATCAGCTTGGCACTCGTGGCCTCACCCTGGTAAAACACAGGGCAAAGAAGAAGAGTAATTACTTTGGGGGAAAGACGTGTTCCAAACGTACAATTACTAAGAGAGAACGCTGAAATTCAAGCATAGCAAGCACACAAAGTAAAAAAACATTCACAAGGTCATTCACGTCAAAATTATGCAGTACAAAACTTTGGTCCTCTTGAACCTTTTGACATTTCCAACTAGGAAAAGTGAGTGCCAGTTAATATGTAATAAACTCACCTCCGCTCTGATAATGGCACTTCTCTTGTCTTGTTCAGCTTTTTCCACAACGAATTTAGCCCTCTCAGCTTCTTGTGCAGCTACTTGTTTAGCTTCAATTGCAGCAGTGAATTCCTTTCCAAAAGTTAGGCTGGTGATTGACACATCATCCAAAGCAATGTTGAAATTGGCTGCTCTCTCAGTTAGAATCTTCCGTATTTCTCTGCTAACAGCCTACAGTGAGTGATGTCAATCAGCAAAATGTGAGATTTAACCACAAAATCAGAGCATTCTAAAAGCTTCAAAGCTTAGAATCAAGTAATAGGAAAAGAAACTACTATCAAGTGAAACAATGACTTTGAGCGAGATCAATGACATTGTCATTTTATCATCAGTTCTAGTATTCAAGCACATTGCTTCAGGAATAAACTGCTGCCTACCTCTCTCTGAGTAATGAGCTGGCTAGCATTATATTGTGCAACAACAGCTTTCAAAGTTTCATGAATGATTGAAGGCAGCACTCTCTCGTTATAGTTTTCACCAAGAGTTCGATACACCGAAGGTAATTGGTCTGCCACAGGACGAGTAAGAACACGAAGACCAATTTTTACCTGTAAAAAAATAAAGTCAAAATCAATATTAGACTTATCGGCTTCAACACAAAAGAAGACATCTGGCACAAAAATTTATGGAAGTTATCATTTTTTAAATAAAAGGATTGTGCAATTAGTAAAAACCAGAAACTTGTCCTATATCATTGATTGGACCTTGCAGGTGAATAGTGCAACTTTTGACAGCCACATTAAGATATCACTAGAGAAGCCTTAGCTAAAAGAAATTTTTTGTCTCCGAGATAAATAAGAAAAGAAGTTGAAAATTAGGAAGATGTAGTTTGGGACAAGTATAATAAGGAGAAAACCAAAGTTCAAAACCTCTGGTAGATAGTTATCACTTGCGTTATACTACATTACTGTAATTGATAATTTCAAAAGCAATAAATGTCTGAATTAAATACCAATATAGCATAAAAATCCTGACATCATTATCGATTTACTTGACAAGCTGAGTCCCTTCAAGAATTCCAATATGTGTCTGGAAGGATTTCAAACACATCATTGACATACATAAGCTGCATAATGCAATCAAAATGATAGAATAGTGACAAAATTAGTGAGATTTCTTTGTTATCGTACCCAGGGCAGCAAATGAGTTGGCACACCAGTGATACGTAATGTGTTTTAATGACACTTCTTGAATCATGACATTAATAGTTGTAAACAAGGTATTAAGAAACAGCACAGATCACGAACAGTAAGTTAGGGGCAGCTCTCTGAAAGACTTAAAAACGATCACTAACCATTTGGAGGTCACGACTCCCTGAAGTACTTTCCACTAGATGAGGTCGGGCACGCACATCATAAATGACTGGCCTCTCAAACCATGGAATCATAATGTGTGTCCCTTCTGGGTAGACCTGTATGCCCAATAAAAAGTCATGAAATACCATATACTAATCTATCGCAAAGTATAAATTAGAAAAATTAAAGACAAAAGAAATAAAAAGTATCACTGAGCACGGATGGCAGGTAAACAGACTAAACATACAGAGCAAAACAGTTTTAAATCTTAACTAGTATGTTCGCAAAGTACACCAGCGAGATAAATGGAAACAAAAAGCACATGCTCATTAAATGATAACAAGTCATTTAAAGACAGATAACATATACACAAAACTTGAACCCACTATCGTAAAACACAAACACATATAAACAATTTTTTTTTTTCTTTCAAATCATTTTTCTGAAAGAGAGAGAGTTTTATGGCTAGCGGCATCAAGTGACCTAATAGGAGAGTCTTCTTATACCAAAAAATGTCTTCCTATACCAAATGGAAGAAAAGAAAAACTAATGGAAAAGTTAACAACCTTGTCTTTGACACCAACAATACGGTTGAAGACGATAGCTCGGTGCCCTCCCTCAACGTTGTAGAGACTGTTGGCAGCTGCATACAGACCAATCCCACCAATAATTCCAACTCTAAGCAAAGCCGAAGCCGCACCACCTGGAACCTTGGGAACTTTAACGTTGTTCAAGTTCATATCTTTTGTTTCTGCATATAAAAAATTTAAAGGTTTCCACGATACGTCAGAGAGACAAATTTGCTATCTAAAACTCAAATTGCAGCCACAAACTACAATTAGTTTCTCGCGGGATATGTATTCAAACAGGAAAGCATAATCCTTTCAAAAATTTTCAAACTTAAGGTCATGATTCAACTTAAATAATTCGAAAGAAACTAGTCAACACTATCCAATCCAAGACTATATGTTCATCACCAAACAATGTGGAGTGCAAAAACCACCATTGTTCGAACTTCCAGAACTGGAAAAATCTAACGCAATTCGACCTCATAACATCAAAAGGATCAAACCAATATGTAGGTTTGTTTTCTGAAACATACCCAGTTGTCATTTGCTTTCATATTCCCAAACTAAGCAAACAGGCATAATAAATTGCACAAAAAAAAAAGAAAAAAAATGAGATAAGAAAATAAAAATACAAAACCCAACTCGAAATTTTCAAATAATGAAGAAAATCACATAATAGCATAAGAAATCTAAACCCCATATGTTCAATTTAATTTTTCTACTACTGTCATTTCATTAGATCCAACGGAGGGAAAAAAAGAAAAAAAGAGAGCAAAATGCAAGAGAAGGAAAGTGAAAGAATAAAAAATAAAAAGCACAGTAAAGATTTGAATACCTTTCAAGTCTCAGACACAAAAATTTGGGAGAGACAAAAGGGTTTAGGCCGACGAGGCGACGAGTTGCAGGCAGGAAAAGCGAAAGGAAGGGTTTAAGGCGCACAGACAGGAGAGGGGCTTTAGGATTAGGTCTTTCATGGGTCGCCATTTAGTAAAAAGTATGGGCCAAATTATAGCCTGAAATGGCATTTAGGGCCCACTTCTAATAGGCCCATTTGTCTACTATTTTCTGACAATTTTTTATTTTTTTTTGTAAAATTACAAGCAAGGAAAATTGAGTTCGGCCTGTGAGTGTTTGATTTTGGACATTTTATTTTAAAAATATGAATTCTTAAAGAGTAAAGATTTGGACACTAAAATTTTGTACCAAAAACTTACACTGGTATTATTTTTAGTCATATAACTTTAAATGGTGATGTCCCATTTTGGTTGAAACGAATATCACTTCATATGGTGTGAGTTTTTTATGCGAGTTTTTGGTGAAAGACATTGGTATTTCTAACATTATTCATTTTTAAATATTCATTCAGATACATCACAAAATATTCGATAAATAGTGTATAACCTAATATAATATATTATATTCGTAATCGCAGATTTAGTCTTATTAGTATCCATACTTACTTCTAATGTTGAAGAGATTTTATCGTACTTTTTCATTTCACCCCAAAGTAAAAGGATATGAAACCCGTAGAGATAACTTTACCAGGTGTTTGGAAAAAAATAAAATAAATAAACAAACAAACAAACATAAAAATGTCTCCCATTTCCACTCCAAAATTGCCTCACACCAAACGGCCAATGTGATAAAACTTATTTACCAAAAAAAAAAAAAGTGATAAAACTTAAAAAAGACTCGTGTGTAAATGTTACTAAAATTAATTCTAATTGTTATGTAACAATTCCAAAAGATTTAGATGTCTCCATCTATAACAACTTCCAAAAACACTTTAAAACACTCTCCACCTATGGCACCCCTCGACAGTGTGTTCAACCATGAGCCTAAGACCCCCCTTTTTTCTTTTTTTTTTTTTTTCCTTTTTTTTTTTTTTGGGACATATGTTTGTTTGAAATAAATCTTATACTGAACTTACCAATTGAACTTCTAATCTAAAACCTTTTTTTTTTCTAAGAAGAAACGAATCTGCTATTGTAAAGAAATAATGTTTTTTTTTTATAATAGTAAACTTAATTCAATTAGAAGATGAGATTTCTTCAATAATATATAGTTTATCATCGACTCCTAAAATCAAGATAGATAAACTACATAGGACATAGTTCGTTAGTTACACGAATCACAATACTTAACTAAAATATCATAAAAAAAAGGATAATGAACTAAATATATTCCCCGTAGTAGTTGATAAATCTTGAAACGACAGCGTCATCAATAGAATGTGCAGTACTGTTAACGCCATCAATATCTCATTATTAGAAGAAGGTATGGTTACCATTTTTTTTTTTATCAGGAAACGGTTCGCATTTTTATAATAAGTTAGTCACTCACAAGTATTACTAGCTTTCAAACTACAGTTGTAGGAATATCGATATTATATCTGGGATATTGTGTTTATGGAACTTTATTAATGCGTTAGTACTTCTTTCCACCTTTAAATTTGTTATTTCTTAAATTGGCTTAACCGTTTACATTTGTAACGCCAACAAAAGTTTGTCAATTTTTCCCGTTATAGGCTACATGCTACAAATTGGCTACAACGGTGACATTCTTAATTAATTTTCGTATAGCAATACATACTACATATAGTGATACCCACCTTTCTTTTTTTGGTTAAAGGATAGAACACTTTTTCGAGTTGACGAACAATATTATCATTTTAGAGAAAATTAATCCATTAAGATTTTTTTTTTTCCTGGCCTCATTAAACGACTTGTGTGCGTCGTGAGCAGGAACTAATGAAATGCATTGATTTCTATGGCTGCGGTAAAAAGTACCCCGATCCAAGTCGGGGGAAAGAAAAACGAGATTATGTATAAAGGATTAAGAGATCAATTAATCCCCTTCAAAAAAAACAAACAAAGACGAATTGATCAATATTTGTTAGTCTTTATTTATTAATTACTTGGACAAAATATTTACTTTCCATCAAAATTATTGATTATATAGAATTTTGTTCCATAAATTATTTTTTGTTACATAAATTCCCCTTATGTTATTTTATTGCAAACTTCGTCATTATATTAGAATCCGTGTATAATTTTAACCGAGTTGATGATGTGCAAAGTCTTTTATAATTTTTAGTCAATTAATTTATTGTAAAATCATATCAAATTAATTTTTTTAAAGTTAAATTGGAATGTATTTTTTTCCTCTCCTCCTTTAACGCTTCACGATTACCACTCCATTGGGTCTGTCTTTTTCTTTTTTTACCTTCTATTTCAATGTGGCTAAAGGCATCGTAACTTAATTGAGTATAAATGTTTTTTCATGTTTTCTTAATGATGATGGGTAGAGAGAGAATAAAATCACATGCATGTCCTAATTTATTGTCTTAAAGGTTGTTTTATTCATGACAAATTAGCAACAATTACTTTTTTAAAAAAATTAAAAAAATAATGTTAAATAAGATTTTTATATTTTTGATGTTTTGTCAGCATATGAGGTAATGAGACAACAGATGAGACAACTCTTTGGGACAGCAAATCTCAGTCCAATAGAATGATACCAGATTACACAACTTTATTCCCAATAATATCTAATCAGATTCATATATGCCTTCTCGTCCAGGGACAGAACCAAGCTATGAGCAGGATTGAACATCTCTGTAGTTTTATCCAATTTTCGACCTCTCCTATATATTGATTCTCTTTCTTTTTCTACGGATACTGATCAATGCGAAGTAAGAATACTCATCGACAATTTCACTGATCAAAAACTCCTCCTTAAGATTTCCATTCTAAACCTCACGAATATGAATTGAATCTATTCTAGGTAAGAGCGGCATTCCTCGACCAAAAAGAAAAGAAAAAAAAAAAGTACCTAGAAAGAAAACTATCGTTTCAATGAGATCCGCAAGAAATTTCAACAATTTTAGCGATTAATTAAACAGTCTTAGATTAATTAGATCATGAAATTTCCTAAAATAGATTAAATAAGGAAAAAAAATTGATAGAGAAAACCTACAGAAAAAGAGAGAAAAATAGTGAGAAAACGTTGGAATTTGACCTTAGGTAGTGAAGGAAAATCCAAGCTCTGAAAATCCTGGATCTTGATTAAGGTAACATTGATTATCTCTCTTTTTATTCCCATAACGAGACACTTGTTGCAGAAATGGATGGTATTGTTGAAGCGTTAAGGGGAGCGAGAGAGGAAAGAGAAAGCGAGAGAAAAAATATATATATTTTTATTTTTTTTTAAAAAAGATTTAATCTAATCCAATTTTACAGAAAATTAATTGATTGAAAATTATAAAATACGTTCCACGTCATCAATTCTGTTAAATTATACATAGATTCAAACAGAAGGATGAAGTTTGCAACGAATGAATAATATAAAGAGAATTTATGCAACGAATGAATAATATAAAGAGAATTTATGCAACGAATAATAGTTTGTAGAGCAAAACTCTATATACACAATAATTCAGAGGGAAAATATACAATTTATCCTAATTACTTTTATGATGCATTGGGGAGGAAGCTTAATTACGATATATATATATATATATATAGTATTTTTAGAAATATAGTTGACATGATTTAACTATTAATTTCGGCAAAATATACGAAATTACTTATTTCATGGGCGTCAAATTAACGCAGATGATTAGATCAACCATAAGGGCAAACTGATTAAGAGATGCATGGGAGCATTAATTTAAGATGCATCATTCATTTCGGAAAAAGGAAAAAAAAAAAAAAGAAAATCAATAAACATCATTGAATATATAGCATCAATATTTAAAAGTATATGTTGATATTTGAGTACTTCCTCCCCAGCTGGTGCCTGCCTGCCTGGTGGTGCCAAAGAGAGAATAAGACCTGACAACTATACAATATGTTTAAATTTTATGTAATTGCTTATAAGAAAATTAAAAAAAAAATTAAAAAGAAAAAATAATATTAAACGGTTGAACGTCTCTTCACTTGAAAGTCGATATTGTGGAGACCACTTGATCACGTGCGTAGGTATTGATCTTGAATTATTTAAGTTTTAACGAGTCTTAAACAATCTATATATATATATATATATGTATGCATATTTTTTTCAATAATAGGTTCTCTGTACTCATCTAATTAATGTCCAAATTAATTGACTCACCACGTTCGGTCTGGATGCACATTGTGGTATGATGCAGATTTAAACCACAATTATATATTTATTTTGCCAACTGGGGCTAGCTCAGTTGGTCCAAGGTTTGAAGGTTGTGTGTGTGTGTTTGGGGGGTCAGGGGTTCAAACCTTGGTAGTGTGTGTGTGTGTCATTTTCCTTTAATTTGTAGTAAGTGGTGGTCATTAGTTAAGCCCCACTTTTAAAAAAAAAAAAAAAAAAAAACCACAATTATATATCTTTGAATAAAGAAGCTACTTTAATTAGTAATGTCTTTTAATATCTATATCGCAAAGTGTTTAATTGGGAGAAATACCTCTAGTTACGAGTCCGAAACCAGTGGCAATATGAATGCGAATGATAGATCTTGAAAATATGACGGCCGGCACGTTATTTGGTACTGTCACGGGGTCAAGACTTAAGATAACCGAATCCCGTGATGGCAGTCTAGGCTCCCTCAACCAAGGCTCAGCCTTCCCCCAACACAACTTACTTATGCGGAATACAAGTGTGTTTTCACACAAGTACTACGGTCCGTTGTAGTATAAAAGTAACGAGAGGTTAAGCACGCATCGAGTAAATGAATACACAGCCAACAATATACGGGAACCCTTTCCTAACTTTTATTAATCACAATAACAAAGGATTACAATGATGCACCAAGTGCTTACAAACCCACTCACAGACCCAAGTGTTTAAGTACAAAGTCCCATACCAATACACTCTCAACCCTTGCAATGTGACCCGGTAATCTAAGCCCACACTAGACCAGCCCCAATGCTCTCTAGTCCTCACTTAGCACTAACTCTCAAGAAAGCACCAACACTTAGTCCCGTCAAGTGTCTCTCCTTAATGCCTCTTGCTTCTTGTATTTTTCTCTTGTCTCTTGTCACTATGCATGCCTCCCTCATGCACTATTTATAGAGCACGGCCTATGCCCCTTAGGAACACTTAGAAAACGTGTAGGAACCCATATGCCCACGAAATTCCGCAAGTTGGCCACTTCTGCCTGCTGTCGCGTGCGCTGGCGCAGCCACGCGTGCACGCGCTGCGCGCAGCACGTCCCAGACGTGCGCGCGTGTGGCTCCAGCCACTTGCCCACTACACGGCTTCAGCACACCACTTTTTCTCGGGCTGTGCCACGTCCCAGTATGTGGCACCAACGGTCAAGTCATCTGGTCGTGTATGCCGCCCATGTCAGAGTTCGTGCACCATGTCCGCGTACCGCGCGCGCCACCTCCCAGATGCGCGCGTCTCTCGCGCCTGCTCCACTCGTGGGTCACCAGACTTGGTCGTGGGCGTCCCAACCGCCCACGTATCTCAGCCATGAACCCCACTAACTCCGCAATTCTCGGCCACGTCGCATGGCACTGCGCCATGCTCCAGCTCTCGGCCAACCGCCCCGCGCCCGTGTGCATGCGCGCCACCAGCGCGCGTAAGACATGCCACATGTCTCGGTGTCCTACTCCGCATTTCTCGGACCCGTGTCCGAGCGCCGCCTACTCTCGGCACCGTGTTCCTCGGCTATGCACGTCCGCCCTATGCATGTGCTTGGCGCCCTGCGCCCGTTCTCGTGTGTGTGCACGTGCCCATGCGCGCGGCACCAGTGTTCCATCTGCGCGCACGCTGCCCCCTGCGCGCGTGTCTTGGCGCCCAACGCCAGTGTTGCCCCCGCAACACTTTGAGTGCACAAGTTGCTCCGTGCACCTCGGCCACCTTCCATAGCACACTTGGCCGAGTGTGCCTTGTGCCTTGCCCGCATACACACATGCGTGTTGGCTTTCCTCCGCATGCATGTCCAACTTGTCATGCCTCATAATTCCGTCTTGTGTGCATTTCCCCCATGCACACTTCACATGGTATCGTGCCACCATGTTCTATGTGAGTCAAAAAGGGTGTGACAAACTCTCCCCCCACCCACATGAGCCAACGCCCTCGTTGGCTAAGTTAGAAGTCCGTCTCCAACTTAACCTCGTGCGCCCCCGCACTTTCATCATATGCTTCTTCGGCATCCTTCCGTTAGAAACCGAACCAAGCTTCCCCTTGAGGCTTCCCCACACCATCACCAACCCGCCTCCCAAACGCCGCAGTCCATCGCATGTCGTTTGAAGTTGGTGAGGCCGCCCCGCCCTCGAGGCTAAGCTTCTCTTATGGTGAGAGCCCCTACTCTCACACATGCCTCTTCTGATGAATTACCTTCCTTCGAAGGCTCGACAACAAGTGTGCTCAACTGTTGCCTCTTTGGACACTCCCGAGCAAAGTGTGGCCCATCACATAAGAAATAACCCCCGTTGTTCTTCTCTTTGCCCTTGGACGACTCCTTCTTGGAGCCACCATTGAAACTGCCACTCGATTTCTTGGCCTCCGAAGTGGATTGAGCCATCCTCATCTTGTTGTTCTTGTCCTCTCTCCTTTTTGGTTCACTAGAAGGAGATGGACTAAAATCCACCAAGCTATCGGCATCCGCCATGGCAGAAGTCAAGTCTTTGACACCCTGCCTTCGTAACTCCGCTTGTGCCCATAGTTGCAACCCTGACATGAAGTTGAACAACTTGTCCTCATCGGACATGTTTTGGATGTCTAACATCAACGAACTGAATTCCGTCACATAGGCCCGTACCGTACCCAAATGACGAAGCTTTTTCAAAGCCTCCCTAGCCAACCAGCTTGCATTACACGATAGGAATTGAGCCTTCAACTCCTTTTTCAGCACCACCCATGTGTCAATCCGTGATCTCCCCGCATTGACATCCTCTTGGACACGAGTCCGCCACCACAACTTAGCATCCCCAGCAAGATACATACTAGTGATAGTAACTTGCTCTTCGTCGGGTATACGAGCAGCTCGAAAATACTGCTCCATATCCCATATGAAGTTTTCCAACTCTTTTGCATTCCGAGCCCCTTGGAATGCTTTAGGCTCGGGCACCTTGATTTTGGAAGTTGCCCCTTTAACGTTTTTAGAAGAGTTCACCACGGCCTGCTTTACCAACACCATCTCCGCATCGAGTCTAGCAACGCTTTCGGCAACTTTGTCCACCGAGGCCACAAGTTCCGCCCGTAGAGCATTCATTTGCTCGACATGGTCCCTGATAAAGTCCCGCAAGGCACCTTGAACACCTCTAATTTCAGCTTCTTGTAGCTCCACCTGAGCTACAAGTGAGTTGGCATCATCACCTTGAGGAATCCCAACAATCTCCTCCACACGTGTCACCCGATCTTTCAACTCGTTCATGCCGCCCCCGACCATTGAACGATGGTCTCCGCCCGCTCTCGAATGAAGCTCTGATACCAGCTTGTCACGGGGTCAAGACTTAAGATAACCGAATCCCGTGATGGCAGCCTAGGCTCTCCCAACCAAGGCTCAGCCTTCCCCCAACACAACTTATTTATGCGGAATGCAAGTGTGTTTTCACACAAGTACTACGGTCCGTTGTAGTATAAAAGTAACGAGAGGTTAAGCACGCATCGAGTAAATGAATACACAGCCAACAATGTACGGGAACCCTTTCCCAACCTTTATTAATCACAATAACAAAGGATTACAATGATGCACCAAGTGCTTACAAACCCACTCACAAACCCAAGTATTTAAGTACAAAGTCCCATACCAATGCACTCTCAACCCTTACAATGTGATCCGGTAGTCTAAGCCCACACTAGACCAGCCCCAATGCTCTCTAGTCCTCACTTAGCACTAACTCTCAAGAAAGCACCAACACTTAGTCCCGTCAAGTGTCTCTCCTTAATGCCTCTTGCTTCTTGTATTTTTCTCTTGTCTCTTGTCACTATGCATGCCTCCCTCATGCACTATTTATAGAGCACGGCCTATGCCCCTTAGGAACACTTAGAAAACGTGTAGGAACCCATATGCCCACGAAATTCTGCAAGTTGGCCACTTCTGCCTGCTGCCGCGCGCGCTGGCGCAGCCACGCATGCGCACGCTGCGCGCAGTACGTCCCAGACGTGCGCGCGTGTGGCTGCAGCCACTTGCCCACTACACGGCTTCAGCACACCATTTTTTCTCGGGATGTGCCACGTCCCAGTACGTGGCACCAACGGTCAAGTCATCTGGTCGTGTATGCCGCCCATGTTAGAGTTCGTGCACCATGTCCACGTACCACGCGCGCCACCTCCCAGTTGCGCGCGTCTCTCGCGCCTGCTCCGCTTGTGGGTCACCAGACTTGGTCGTGGGCGTCCCAGCCGCCCACGTATCTCAGCCATGACCCCCACTAACTCCGCAATTCTCGGCCACGTCGTATGGCACCGCGCCATGCTCCAGCTCTCGGCCAACTGCCCCGTGCCCGTGTGCATGCGCGCCACCAGCGTGCGCAAGACACGCCGCATGTCTCAGTGTCCTGCTCCGCATTTCTCAGACCTGTGTCCGAGCGCCGCCTACTCTTGGCACCGTGTTCCTCGGCTATGCACGTCCGCCCCATGCATGTGCTTGGCGCCCTGCGCCCGTTCTCGTGTGTGCGCGCGCGCCCATGCGCGCGGCACCAGTGTTCCATCTGCGCGCACGCTGCCCCCTGCGCGCGCGTCTTGGCGCCCAGCGCCAGTGTTGCCCCCGCAGCACTTTGAGTGCACAAGTTGCTCCATGCGCTTCGGCCACCTTCCATAGCACACTTGGCCGAGTGTGCCTTATGCCTTGCCCGCATACACGCATGCGTGTTGGCTTTCCTCCGCATGTATGTCTAACTTATCGTGCCTTATAATTCCGTCTTGTGTGCATCCCCCCATGCACACTTCACATGGTGTCGTGCCACCATGTTCTATGTGAGTCAAAAAGGGTGTGACAGACACCTTGTATTAAGCCTTCGGATTTAATTAGCTTAATACAGTATCACTCTTGTATTGTAATTAATACAATGCATAATTTGTATTGTCCAATAACGAAAAGGAACACCAGTATTAGATTGTATTGTAATATTTAGAGGCACTTTTATTTTTTCGTTTTTTTTTGTTTAAACAGAACTTAAAAATAACGGAATTTTCATTTCCAAAACTATTTTAAACAAAAAGTAAAAATTGTAAAATAACTCTGGAAAGATAATACAATTAGGTGTTTGACAACACTAATGTTTTTTATTTTTAAAGTAAGAAAGAATGGTGATGTCTCAAATGTTATTTGGAAAAATCTCTATCATCTACTTCATTTTCTAGAAACATAAACGTCACAAAAAAAAGAAAATATACGAAAACATTTCAGAAAAATATGGATCAATTTATATATATGGAATTTCAGGAAAAATATTTTTCCTCTTTCCTTTTCTTCAACAGTATAGAAAGTCGGAAATTCTTTTTGAAAGGAAAAAAACGAATAAAAAGGGACAAAGCAATAATTAGTGAGTCGTCTCTTCTTAGACACTAATATGTCTTTATTATTATTATTAATTACTTTTTGGAAGGATATCTTTATTGGTTCTTGACTCTAGAAATTAATATGGGTCAATAGAAAATGAATTTTCAAGTTGCTTATCAAGCATTTGCAAAAGAAAAAAAAAAAAAAATCCTATTCTTGTCGGTGATCAATTGTAGTACACAGTTTACTTAAAAATAATAAGCACCTTTGCCAATTATTCTTTCTTTTTTGGCCTTGTCGAAGTCATGTTACTAATCCAATTTGTACAAATTATTAAAGATATTTAAAGATCATCCCTCCCAATAAAAAAATAAAGAAAAAAAAACGGTGTATAAAACTCATATTAACAACACATTTAAAAAAAAAAAATTCAAAGAAAATTTTTAAAAGAAGGTGAACAAATACACAAAAGGAGAGTAAAAAGAATACAAAACGACAATGAATTTTAGGTACAAATATACTCCAAATCCACACGAAGGGCACAAAAACTCATCTTATCTTTTCAAGTTCTTCAATCTTTCAGTCTCTCCTTCTTAAAAAAGAGCTGCCATGCAAGCAATCCCAAGTCCAAAAAACAATCCCAACCCTACACTTGTCTTGCTTGAATCTCCCTTACTGTTATCGGACGATGGCCCGGCAGCCGTTGGCGTGGTCTTATCGCCGCTAGTGGCCGGTGTCTTGGCCGGAGCAGGAGCCGAAGCCGGTGGCTTAACACCGAAGAGAGTTGGGGGCAAAAGAACGGAGTCGACTTCGTAGACGGCCAAGGGGGACTCCTGCCTTAGCGCATTGTTGATCTGAGTCTCAACGACCCCGGAGGAGACGTTGACCTGGCGGCCTTGACCGGTGAAGTTAAGGCCGTCGTTGGAGTATTGGGTTCGGACCGGGTTGGGCACGGTGAGGAGGTCGTCTAGGGTGTAGTACTTGGGGAGGACGTGATAGAGGATGAGGTTGACTTGGTCTTGACGCGAAAGGCTGTTTAGTGTTCCGGCTTTGAGGTTGTTGAAGGCGTTGTCGGTCGGAGCGAAGACGGTTAGTCCTTCGGACGAGCTGTTGAGTTGGGTCACGATTTGGTTTCCGACTTGGGTGTCGTTGAGGAGGCGGAGGAAGGTGGTGTATTGGCCGCCTTTTAGGAGGATTCCGGTGAAGTTGAGCGGGCCCTCGGACGAGGGCGCGGGGGCCTGTGCCAGGGTTTGGAGGGAGAAGAAGAGGAGTGGAGAGAAAGCGAGGAGGAGGAAGGAGAGAGGTGAAGAAGCCATGAGTACAGTAGTAGTGAGAGTGAGGATATGGAGTTTGTGGTGGTGTTATGGAGAGTGGGGTGGGGCTTTTATGGAATAAGGTGTTGGGAGGAAACTTTGTTGGAATGAGCTGGCTCATGAATTATATATTGGGATAGGAAAAAGAAAAGGAGTGAATAATCAAGCTGTAATAATCATTTCATGAATTGATTTTTTTTTTTTTTTTGGTTGTTATTTGATTAATTATGAACGAAAAGAAGAGACATGGTAGGGCATAAGTACTACTATGTGGTAGATCCCCTTAATTCGGATCATGTTTATCGAAATATACAAATTGACCAAACATCTTTAAATCTAAGAATTGCCACGTCCACTGGGGCCTTCATATTGGTGGAATAATTATATGGATCAGCTGGTAACATTAGAGAATTTATTTATTTTTAAATAGTGGGCTTAGCTAATAATTTCTATTTTTCTTATAAAAACTAGTAACTTCTAATTATTATAAAGAAAAAATTCTTAAAATAAAAGAAAAATAGTTCGTATATTTTTAAAGTCGAACTCCGAATCTAATATTCAATTCTCACTCATTCAAGTCCATTGAGCTAATCCCAGTGACTAGTAATATTAAAGAATCCCATTATCTAAAATTATATATGTTATTAGATTTTTTTTTTTTTTTGGAAAGATTATATATTATTAGATTCTTATATAGGAAAACAAAATTTCGTTTATATGTACACAAGAATAATATATGCATATATATATATATAAGGAAAACAAGCTGGCAATGGATAAAATGTAGCAATAATTCTAGATAATACCATGTAATGAGGCCTAATTTCTTTTCCATTTACGACCTTAATTTTACCAAATTCGGACGCATCAATTGCAAGCTCAATGCCACAAAGAGTTAAACAATTTCAAAAGGAAAATAATTGTAAGTTGAAACCTTTAAGTATTATTTGTTAATAGTTTAACAATGTACATGTTCATAGTTCGTGGTCATGTACATATCTGACAGCACTTAGGTGGCGTTTGGAAAAGGGTTTAGGGTTTAATTATGGTTTAGAATTTAATAATGTACATGTTCATAGTCCGTTTGCAAGTTGCATAATGCAATCTTCGGTCTTACATAGTTTAATCAAATTACAGAATAGGCATAAGGTACAATATTATTCTCTTTTTGGCAGCCTGGAATTACATGGCATGTGGAATACCCTCATCAACCGAGTACATGTTAGCCACACATAATACCAACGAAAAAGAAAATGAAACAAAGTACATTATTGGGTTAGGAACAAAATACTTCACGGTAGGGCCCAAAATATCACCAACCATATGCTCTGGTACTTTTCCCTATTTTATTCCCTACTAATATATTGACCAAATTATCTCACATGTTCTCAAGTCAAGTCTGGGTGGTATATTTTCCTAAAAAAAATGTCTGGGTGGTGGTATACACATTTATATTTTTCCTGATTTGAGCACCGAACATTTTTACGAATTACATATAGTGTCTTTACCAATTCTAGCTTCAATTTCTTCATGAGTGTGTTATTACCTATCTATCAAATAGCACAAATTAACAATTAAATTATATGGACTACCGTATCTTCTGCTGGCCTATCATTTTCTATACAGATAGACAGAAACTAATTATGTACTCGTGATCCAATCAGATCATTTCGGTCGTATATCCCATCCCATTTATTCAACGGATCAAACGTCCCTATTGTTTTTTCGGTTCGAGTAATAATATTGCCATTTTTCTAATTATTTCTCTTTTCTTAATTAATTTTTCTTTTCGCNAAAAAAAAAATTTAAAAATAAAAAACTCATTCTACTAATCGAATTAGTAATTTTTCTTTTTGGATAAATTTTTCAAAATAGCATTTGGGCACAAGTCTTGTAATATATGGGTTTAGTTCAGTAACGGTATCATTAATATCTCAAATAAAATTTGATCAATGAACATCGATCATAGGAATAATTGAACCCGATTTGCAAAACTCATGAGATATTTTTGGCATTAATTTATTAAGTAGAACAGACGGTTAGTAAACATTTGGTTGAAACTCAGGAGAGATTGATTTATATATATGAATTTTTTTCTCCTTATATATAAACACACGGATACATGCATTTACGGAGTGCTCAATATTTGGCAGACATTAACAATACTGCATGCACCTACTTTTGAACATGTATAAACATTAATTGAATCGGATATTAAACTGAATAATGAGGGGTAACGCAAGAAAAGAGTGTAATGTGTCAACACTGATATGATAGTTATAATGTTTAGAGTAATAAGGCTATACATGTACTTAATTAGTCGAAGATAAATTTGGAAAATCAGTTAATTAATTTATAAGATCGACGCAAATTGAAACGTGATGGTTGACTTTTAATAAAATTATTTCTAACAAATTAAAGGCTTTCCTAAAAATGGTAGTTTATTTTACTAAAAAAAAATCGTAGTTTATTTAAGTTAAAATTAGCTGGCTTCTTAAATAATGAAATCCAGTTTTGTTTTTGTTTTTTTTTTTCATAAGACAATTATGATGTGGAAGTGGAGTCATCAAACATGCATGCATGCTAATGAAAGAGTCTTAAGATTGAAGTCATGCGAATCACGAAGTTTTCAAAATCTGTAGGGCAATATATAATATTGTAGAATTTGTTAAATATATATATAAAAGAGTAGAGTGACTTCATTTGGCCAACGAATAAAATAACCAAATGAATCAGTCAGCAAACTACATTCTACATATATATATATATATATATATATATATATATATATATATATACACATATATATATCATATAAAATGAATAGATGTAATATATATATACACACATATGAGAACACACCTTCATAGGTAGACAGCCTGGCGAAAAACATGCTTACCATGTGCATACCAATAAAACAAAATTGTGTGTGTAATTTGTTTTCGACATATTATACAAGTTTATGTACACATAATTGTTTATGCTAGAGTACATTTTTTTATGGGCCATAATAGGTATCTATATATGTGTACCTGCTGCCACGATATGACATTTATATTTACGTGTATGCATATTAAGCCTGGTCGACCAAGCTGTTGTAAATCATGATCAGACGTGTACTGGATCAAGCGCAAACAAACTGTTGAGAATAATAATCAAAGCTGAGATGGACCACTTAGATCACTGGAAATTGTATGGAAATTAATTAGTTGAGTTATTAGATTCTCTAACTTCCAGTAATTAGTTATCGGCAGTTTTGTAATTAGCTAACGGATTTAGTTAATTAGACTAACTCTTGAAGCTTTCTCTGGAAGCTTCCTCTGTAAATTGAGTTATAAACAACAGTGATTATTTCCTAGTGTTTCTAGTTGAGCACTCTTTTCAAACGCTTATCTTTTTCAGATTTCTAAAGTTTATCCTAAGATTCTTCATGTCTTAACTCAAACACATCGGAAGAATAAAGGCTAATTACCACATCCATATACACATAATAGTCAGGTTAATCTTCCACTAAAATGTTGCATAATATTCACATTAATAGCAGAACTCTCAAGTCAAAATAAACTTCTTTTGCGTATAACATAAAAATGTCTACATACACCGTTGCCCTCTCGCGACAAACACTCAAAACGGTAGAATAGCTCTTAATGGTGGAGCCACATGGGGCCAGAGAGGCCCCTAAATTTTATTTTTCTTATAAATAACATTAAATTTTTTTAAAAAGTTAGTTTCTGCCTCCTTTAAATTAAGTTTTTGTCCCCAGATTTGTAAAATTTTAATTATGCGTTTCAAATTTTGAGGTAGGTCATTTTTACAGTTAAAGCATATTTGATTGTTGCCACTTGTCCCATCTAAATAAAATTTTTAGCTTTGCGCCTCTGCCCCTGATAGCCCTCGACGGACTTCGAAGTGTAACGAAAAACGATATGATTTAAAACAAGATCAATAACTTCATAAAAGAGAACGAATCAACAGTTGCGTCGAAAACAACAAAAAATAATAATTAAAATAAACAGCAGCAACCTTTTGAAACTTCTATACCCTTGACAAACGACGACAAAATTGTGTAAGACACAGGTTAAAACAAAACTACGATGTAGGTAAAACAACATGAATATAAAAAACGACAGGACTTCGAAGTGTAACGAAAAATGATATGATTTAAAACAAGATCAATAACTTCATAAAAGAGAACGAATCAACAGTTGCGTCGAAAACAACAAAAAATAATAACTAAAATAAACAGCAGCAACCTTTTGAAACTTCTATACTCTTGACAAACGACGACAAAATTGTGTAAGACACAGGTTAAAACAAAACTACGATGTAGGTAAAACAACATGAATATAAAAAACGACAATAAGTAGAGAAAAACGACGTACGGATTAAAAAGGACATTGACTTGAAAAAGCGTGATCAAATGTACAAAAGGGTCATAAAGTAAAAAACGACAATAAATTTAGAAAAACTACTATACCCAAGAAAAATGACATAAAATAATTTATAACAATTCCGAAAACGACATTGTAAGGAAAAGGACTGTGTTAGGAAAATGATAGATTAAAAAAAAAATTTAAAAACTGAAAATGTCAGGAAAACAACATGAATTGGTAAAAGAATATAACAATATAGACCTTATAGAAATGGGACCAAATATTTGGCCCAATTTAAGTAAATATCCCTTTATCAAATGTTATATATTTATATACCAAGTATAAAAAATTATATACCTAGTACATTTTAGTACAGTAACTGAAATTGGTAGATAAACATATCTACCAAGTGCAAAAAAATATATATACATGGACATTTGGCTATAAAATTTAAAAAATGGTTATCTATTTAATCAAATTTAAAATATTAGTCATCCACCTAAATTTCTCAATAATATATATATATATATATAAAATGACACCAACCTAAATTTAGGAATAACATTGTTATAAGGGTTCGGTCGGTCCACTAGCATGCGTGACATGTCATGACATGATTTTGCCTTTGTAGTTTGCAAGGCTCGTCCCTCGTTTCCGTGGGCTGGGACAATCCATGTAAGGAAAGAGAAATTTACGCCTAGTACCCGTTTTAAAACTTATTTCAATAAATACCCATTTTTAATTTTTCTTTAAAAAATACATGTTTTTGTGGTCCACATTTCATATGCAAAATATGAGTGGTCCATATTTATAACGTAAACTTTATCCATGAGTTACACATTTCATGTGTAAAATATATTTTTCATTATAAATTTAACTTATGGTATACATTTGAAAATGTGAGCTAATTTTTAGTATAATTTTTATTTAAGAAATATAGAGCACGATACACATTTAATGTTGTATAAAATGGTATATATTTTATGTGTAAAATAATAGTGGTCTATATTTCTCCAAAAATAGGTATAAAAAAGGGTATTTATGAAATAAAAATAAAAAACGGATATTTATAGAAATATAGTTTTGAAAACAGGTATTTATGAACTTTTTTCATAAGAAAAATGTTTAGCCCAACTTATCCCATGGATTGCTACATCATGGGCCAGAACATGCTGTCTTGGTTGACTAGCCCATGAAAAGTATTTTTTCACTAAAAAATCTAGAAAAATCATAAAATGTAATTTTTTTTGGAGAAAAGTTAATAAAAATATATTTTTTATATTAAAAAAATGGTTGATGGGATAAGATGGACCGACCCTTTGTGGCTGAGAAATTTCATAAAATATGCTCGGAATGAGTCATATTTATAATTATATGACTACCTCAATAAAACTTTAAAAAATATGACTAGATCTCCCTAAAAAGACTTAACTACCCTCGAAACTTAGACTAGCTTTCTTTCACTTTTTCTCGTTCTTTCCTCTCTATTCTTCTATGCTTCCTCTTAATCTTCAATCTTCTCTCAACTAAATAATTTTATTAACAATCAAAGCTTAGAGAAACGTAATGGATGTAGTTTAAAATAGTTGGTATTTGAATTTCGAGATATTCTGTAGTTGATTCTATATTAAAAATAAAATTTGGATTAATTTCTATGAATTTCTAGAAATTTGAATTAGCTTTCCCGATGAACATCGAAACTTTTTAATGAAATTTGATGTCATTTCAATGAAGTATGTTTTTATAATAGAATTTGAAAAATTGAATATGGTTATCGAAATGGCATCAAATTATCATCGAATTTCATTGAAATTTATTGAATTTCAGCAGAATCTATTATAGAATATACTTCATCGAAATGACATTGAATTATCATCGAAATGTATCAAAATTTATCGAATTTCATCAGATTCTTTTATGAAAATATATTTCATCGAAATTACATTAAATTTCATCTAATTAGCATCGAAATGGCATTACATCGAAATTTTCGATATTTATCGGGGTAACTAGACCAAATTTTTCAAAAAATGCTTAGAAATTAATCTAAATTTAATATTTAATACAAAATCTACTACAGAACATCTCAAAACTCAAATACAAATTATTTTAAATTATGTCCACAATATTTAAACATAGCAATTTTTTTATCGTCCATGAGAGAGATAAGAGCGAGAGAGTTTGGAGAAAGGGCCAACTATTTTCTTTAATTTTACAGGCATAATTATCGTTCGAATTCGATTCCAAAAGAGAGGGAAGTGTGATGGTGGTCTCAATCGACTGTTCTTTCCTTTCTTTTTTTTTTTTCCATCTGATTTTTTTTTCAAAACCAAATAACTAAAATTATGTTTTTAGGGGTATTTTGGTTAGAGAGTCATATATTTTGAACAATTAGTGAAGGGGTAATATGCTTATAAATAGCTCTCTTTTAGAGCATATTTAATGAAATTTCTCTTGTGGCTAGATCATCCGAGAAAATATGTCATTTTGGACTAATTTAATTTAAATAGGAGTGTTAAAGACTATGGTCAACAAATCCTTAACAACCTAAATATGTCATTTTTCAAAAAATGCGTGAAAAAATCATTTTGGCCTAAGTTAGTCCTACCTATGTGCCATATCCTTTTGCCTAGATCGTCCGAGCCTAGCCCTAGATAGGTTAGAATGACTAGCCTAACACTGTAGCAAGATCGTCCTAGTCTAGCCCACAATTGTACAATCTCTACATAATCTCTGTTCTCATTCTCTATTGTTAGTTTGTCTCATGATTTTATTTTCCTTTATTCTTTCCTTATACGTCTTATTATTTCTCTCTTTTTATGCATTCTCGTTGCTTTCTCATCTCTTTCTCTATCTTTATTTTCTCTTATGATTCAATATTCTCTCTTTTATCATTTTGTATCTACTCATTCTCCCTCATCATTTTGTCTCTCACATTTTTCTTTTATTACTATTTTTCTATGACTTTCTCTCCCCTCATTTTTTTACCTAAATTTATCTCTCCTTAATATTATTGACTTTTTCTTTCTTTCTGAATACACGTATTTTCTCTTTCTATTTATATATTTTGATTTAAAAACTGTTTTTAGAAAACATTTGTAAAACACCTTTATTTTTTGAAAACAGCAAAGAACAGTTCTTGTTTTCATTTTTTTTTCTTTTTGAAACCATCTTTCTCATATAATCATACTTGAAAACACAACTTTAAAAACAAAAAATAATTTTAAAACATGCCCTAAGACAGTTAGAACATTTCTCATTCTTTTACATGACCAAAGTACGTTCAAAGAAGCTTTGCAGGTTCTGTTCGTTGATTGGTTCTGCTTCCTGCCTTCCTTGCTGGGAAATTGATATTAGAATCGAATAAAAAGGTTGCCTTAGTTTTAATAAGTGGATCTTGTTGTTTTGTCTTCAATGCATTAATATAAAATGCTCAACAAAGCTAAGCACGACATTGAACTATTTCTAACCTACAATGTTTAATTTGTTTACAAATTCCTAATAGACTTTAATGGGAATAAGGAAATTGTTTCCTTCTCTTATCCCTTCATGTACTTAAGAAATAAATTTTTGTCACGACCCAAACCCGGGCCAGTGGCAGAAGAGGAATTTCACAAGTGGAAATTCATAATTTATTTTTGAAAAAATTTTATAAACTGTAATTCCTTAGAAAAACGACAACTAGTTAAAAAAAAACGACAGCTTCTGTAAAAGATTATAAAAATAGTTCAAATTTTAAATTCTTACAGTTTGTGATCACCACCAGACATAGACTGTTAATAATAGTAATAAAACATAAATATGCATCACCATTGTCATCACAAGTAGGCATAATAGATAATACAGGCTAAATNCTGCAGCAACTCGCCAGCGATCTAAATACCATGATGCTAAAATAGAACTCAAGTATGTGATCCTATGGTAGGTACAACATATCATAAAGTGTGTAATAACTATGTATCAAGTATATCAAGAAATCATACTTTAAAACTCATTTGGAATTATTCTGGGATTTACAGAAAATTGGGCAGCATAACGACTGTATTTTCCCAAAACCAAAATTTTTAAACCTGCATAAAAACTATACAAACAAATCCCAGAACAATCCAATATATCTCAACAGTTCACAAGTTTATCAAATACTCAATCAAACCATTGAAGTCCATGAAAATCGACATTTTCAAGAAATAGGTCATAATGCATAATTTAAAACAAAATAAATTGAAAACTTGGTAATTGAACCCCTACCTCACCTGGATAGCTAGACTAAGCTATCGGCGCCCGTAGATTCTCCCGTTGATCAACAGGTCGCTCGGAGGGTTATTTCGGGATCCCGTGAGCTCACTTTGAGGGGTGACTTTCCGAACGAAGGGTCAAATCATGAAACTGAGGTCACCACTGAATTCAGAGCACCCAAAAATGTTGGGTTAGACATATAATTCGATTAATTTGGGCCTCGGGCCTATGGCACGCAAATCGAGACGAAATCCCGAGCCTCGTGTCTCGGATTTCGTGCCAACTCAAAACTTATTGATGTTTTATATCAAAACTCGTCTCTTAACCTTACTTGGTCCGATTCCGAAGTCCAATTTCAGTTTCGAGGCCTCTAGCTCAAATTTGGACTTAATTAGAAAATAATTAGAAAAGTTACAAAAATATCATTTTCTGAAAATATTTAGATAAACGCCATAAATTTCAGACCTGAATTTCTCTCAATCCTTACATTCAATTTCCACAAATCTACCACTTTTTCTCCTATCTTAAACCACATTTTTATCTCCTAAAGTTTCTTGTACAATGGATTAACATAGCAAAAGTAATTGGACAAATGTCACTTTTCATGACGAAAATACCACAAAAATTTTTAAACGCTCACCGGAGCTTTTCGGCCAGAAATTTGTGGCGGTGGAGGGTCGACCCACATAGGAGGGAGCTTAGGCTTCAATTTGGTGGTGGTGGGTGGTGGCCAAAGTGGCCAGTATGACGAAAAACTACCGCGAAACGTCGCGGGCTAGGCTCAAGTTCGTGAGCTGCTTGCCGTGGCTGGGCTGTGCGACGGGCGGAGCTGGTCGGCGACGAGCTGTCGTCAGTCACCTGGGGAGCTGTCGGCAGGAGCTCGGAGTCTGGGGCAGTGCCGGTTGCCCGTGGGAGTGCTGCAAAAGGAGCGAAGAGAAGAAGAAGAAGAAAAAGAAAAAGAAAGGGGAGAAGGGAGCACGTGGGAGAGAGGAGAGAAATTAGGGATTTAAGTGATTTTGGGGAAATTTTGACACTTGTCACTTATGGGCTGGTGGCTCAACTTCTCAAAATTATATTTTAACCCCAAGTTCAATTTTCTCTTCAAACTTGCCCTTAAAAATCTAATTTCGACCCCAATTTTGAAAATTTCTTCCACTTTGGTCCTTACCTGAAATTTATTCACACTTTAACCAATTTTATTTATTTTAAATTCTCAATTTTATGAAAAGACCGAATTACCCCGTTTAAAAATCAAGGTTTTTACATCCTCCCCTCCTTAAGAGAATTTCGTCCCGAAATTCAAAGTACAAAGTATGAATCAAAGTACAACCTTAAGCTGAAAGTTAAACAAATGAGGATATTTTTCGTATATTCCTGTTTCTAGCTCCCAAGTGGCTTCGTCTTCCTTATGATGTTCCCAAAGAACCTTAACAAGTGGAATCTCTCTGTTACGAAGCACCTTGAGTTCTCTTCTGAGTATTCGAACTGGTTGCTCCGTATATGTTACATTCTCTTGGATAGGCACTTCCATATAATGGACAACATGAGATGGGTCAGGTATGTACTTCCTGAGCATTGAAACATGAAATACATTATGTACTCGACCCAATTGCGGTGGTAGGTCCAGACGATAAGCAACAGGCCCAATTCAATCAGTAATCTCGAATGGTCCAATGTACCTTGGAGCTAGCTTCCCTTTAACTCCAAACCTCGTAACTCCACGCATTGGCGAGACTTTCAAGAATACCCTGTCACCAACGTCAAACTCTACCTCACGCCTTGTGGGGTCTGCATAACTTTTCTGGCGACTCTGAACAATCTTGAGTCTCTCTCTGATCTTGTTAACCTTCTTAGTAGTCTCTTGTACTAGCTCTGGCCCAAGAGTAACACGCTCCTCTGCATCAGCCTAACATAAGGGTGATCTGTATGGTCTCCCATATAGTACCTCATATGGAGCCATGCCAAAAATAGTTTGGTAGCTGTTGTTGTAAGTAAACTCCACCAATAACAGGTGATCATCCCAGCTTCCACCAAAGTCTAGTATACATGAGCGAAGCATGTCCTCTAGAATCTGTATCGTTCTCTCAGATTGGCCATCTGTCTGAGGATAATGAGCTGTACTGAGATTTAGATATGTTCCCAAAGCTCTTTACAAAGCTCTCCAGAACTTTGATGTAAACTTTGGATCCCTGTCAGAAACTATGCTTGACGGTATCCCATGTAAGCGAACAATATTGTCCACATAAAGACAACTTAGTTGTGTGAGTGAAAAGTCAATCCTGATCGGTATAAAGTGGGCGGTCTTAATCATCCAATCAACTATCACCCAAACAGCGTCATTCTTTCTTCGAATTCTTGGTAGACCTGTTACAAAATCCATGGTGATTTTATCCCATTTCCACTCCGGAATAGGTAAAGGCTGAAGTAGTCTAGCTAGTCTCTGGTGTTTGTCTTGACTTGCTGACAAGTCAAACACTTAGCCACAAAAGTAGCTACATCTCGTTTCATGCCTTTCCACCAGTACTGCCTCTTCAGATCATGGTACATCTTAGTGCTACTTGGATGCATTGCAAATTTAGACTTATGAGCCTCAGTTAGAATAGTCTCTCTAAGATGAGGGTCATTGGCTACTGCTAATCTTCCATTAAAAAAGCACAAACCCTTCTCTATTGGTACTCCAACTATCTAACTGCTCACCATTCTGAAGTTGATTCCAGATTGCTCTCAGTTCTTGATCTTACTACTGACTTTGTTGTGCTATCTGGAGAAGTGATGGTGTAGCCACAATATTGCTGGTACAAGCGGGTTTCCCATTTTCCCCACACTCCAAGTTATAGTCACCAATAGTAACTGAATTCTTCCAATCTTCTAGGATCAAGGAAGCAAGCATGTTATGAGACTTTCTGCTCAAGGCATCAGCTATAACATTGGCTTTTCCAGGATGGTACTGAAGTTCGAAGTCATAGTCCTCCATATACTCAACCCATCTTCTTTGTCTCAAGTTCAAGTCTCGTTGAGTAAACAGATACTTTAGACTCTTATGATCAGAATAAATTTTAAATTTCACACCATACAGATAGCATTTCCAAATCTTAAGAGCAAAAATTACAGCTGCTAACTCCAAGTCATGAGTGGGATAGTTCTTCTCATGTGGCTTTAACTGGCGGGAAGCATAAGCCACTACCTTGCTATTTTGTATTAAAACACATCCCAATCCTGAACTAGAAGCATCAGTGTACACAACATAGGGTTTATTACTGTTAGGAACAGTAAGAATAGGTGCAGTTGTCAATCTCTTCTTCAATTCTATGAAAGCTGCTTCACAATCATCATCCCATACAAACTTGACATTCTTTCTCGTCAACTTTGTCAAAGGCATTGCAATTCTCGAGAAATTCTCAACAAAACGGCGGTAATAACCCGCTAGACCAAGAAAACTTCTTGTCTCGGTTACACTTTTCGGTCTCTCCCATTCTAAAACAGATTCTATCTTGGAAGGGTCAACCGAAATTCCTTCATGAGATATAACATGCCCTAAGAATTTCACTTCCGTCATCCAGAAGTCACACTCGGATCTCTTGGCATAAAATTGATGGTCTCTTAAGGTCTGAAGCACAATTCTCAAGTGCTTAGCATGTTCTTCTCGAGTTTTAGAATAGATCAAGATGTCATCGATGAAGACAACCACAAACTGATCTAAATAAGGCCTGAATATTCTGCTCATAAGGTCCATGAATACTGCTGGAGCATTAGTCAGACCAAACGGAATAACTAGGAACTCAAAGTATCTATAACGAGTCCTGAATGTAGTTTTCAGTATGTCCTCCTCTCGAATCTTTAACTGATGATAACCAGATCTAAGATCAATCTTGGAAAAGAATTTAGACCCACCCAGTTGATCAAACAGTTCATCAATCCTTGGTAAAGGATACTTGTTCTTTACTGTTAGCTGATTCAGTAATCTGTAATCCACACAGAGCCGAAACGTTCCATCAGCTTTCTTGGCAAATAGGACAGGAGCACCCCATGGAGAGGTACTACTCCTAATGAATCCCTTTGATAGAAGATCATCCAGCTGACTTCTCAACTCAGTCATTTCTGCTGGAGCTATGCGATAGGCTAGAATAGAAACCGGCTGAGCTCCGGGAATCAAATCAATGCAGAACTCGATCTCCCTATCAGGTGGTAGCCCGGGTAAATCCTCGGAAAAAAATCTGGAAATTCGCTAACCACTGATATCCAAAGGTACTGATCGGCAGTTCCCATCTCACCATCGATGGCAAATAAATTCCCATAGCACTCTAGTTTCTTCCTTCCACCTAAGCATGCTTTCAGAATAGGACTTGGTTTCAAAGGATTCAAATGAGCTTGGTAGACAATAGGATACCCATCCTTTGGAAAAAGAGTCACTCTCTTTTTAAAACAATCAACAGTTGCTCGGTATTTGGAAAGCCAATCCATACCGAGAATCACATCAAATTGTTGCAAAGGCAATACAACTAAATCTGCTAGTAGCTTCCTACCATCAATCACAATAAGACAACCACGACAGACAGTAGAAACATCGGTACCTCCACCCATGGGTGTTCCCAAAGTCAACACATGATCCAATCCAGAGTATTCTAATCCTAATATTTGTGCAAACAACATGGAGATAAAGGAATGAGAAGCACCAGTATCAAATAAGACATGAGCCCAAGAGTGGGAAATAAGAATCATACCATCAACAACACCTCTGCCAGTATGGTCATGAGCCTCATCTACCTCTGCAACTGTATAAGCTTGACCAAAAGCTTTGCCTTTTCCTTTGTTTCCTCTTCCTTGACCTGGGCGACTGCTACTACTTCCTGGACCAGTACTAGCATATCCACGTCCCCCTTGGTTCCCAGAACTTTGTGAAGTCTAGAAATTCTGAGTATAGCCCTGGTTGTAGCCCGAACCTTGTGGCCTATACTGATGTTGGTACTGAGATCCATAAGGCTGCTGGTAAGGAGTGGAAGAGAATATTTGAGACTGGGTCTGAGATTGCACTGGTCTCATCTGACTGCCCTGAAAAGGAACTGAGGTACTCTGACTTCCCTGTGATCCTCCCTGAGACAATAGAGATTTTTGTTGGCGGTAGGGGCAAGCCTTCTTCTCGTGGCCTTGTTGTCCACAATTGAAACATCCATAAGGTCCATAGCGACTTTTTCCTGAAGAGCCACTATTGTTGCTACTCCTACTGTTCTGAGAATTCTGTCCTTGCCATTGTCCTTGGTTCTTTTTATTCATCTTTCTCCCATTGCCCTTATTTCTTGCATGATCCCTCGTTGTTGACCAATCATGAAGAAAAGCCTCAGCTTTTTGGGCTGTAGCAACTAAGTCAACGAGGTTATTGAAGGGTTGTGTGACAATCTTCTCCAAGATGGCTAGCCTTAAAGCTTCCATAAACTTGACAATCTGGAGGGTAGGATCTGTTCCAGGTCATAGCCATATTGTGCTAACTCCATAAACCGCACATAATATTCATTCACCGTTATGTCACCCTGCTTGAGCCGTTCATACTCTCTAATCATAGCAGCTCTATGACTAGCATTAGCATAATGACTCCTGAACAATCCCTCAAAGGTCTCCCAAGTCATATCAGTCACATCTTGAGATAACTTGACGGTCTCCCACCAATTTACAACTCTGTCAATCAGCTTGTAAGTACCAAAGGTTACTTGGAACTCAGCTGGTGTTCTAATAGTAGCAAAAGTCCTCTTGATGTCTCTAAGTCATCTCTCAGTCAAAGTGGGATCAGGTCTCCCATCGAATGATGGCGGATTGAGCTTCATGAAATCCTTGAAGAAATTAGCCTGATGGGCCTCAGGATCTCGCTCCATCCTTAGACCCGGTAATGCTCTTAAAGCATCATGCAAGTTTGCCAGAGGGACAGGAATTTGCTGTTATGGTGGAGGAGTCTCAGTCGTAGGCTCTTGTCTCGGTATTCTTCTCCTTGGAGGCATTATAGTTCTGTATTCATATGCCAAAGTGTTAGTGAGACAGTGATGCAAGTACTTTTGGAAAGAAGTCACAATCTAGTCTAATGGTGTCACATCCGAGGTAATAAAACCTATGCTCTGATACCAAAAATATTCTGTCACGACCCAAACCCCAGGCCAGTGGCAGAAGAGGAATTTCACAAGTGGAAATTCATAATCTATTTTTGAAAAAATTTTAGAAACTGTAATTCTTTAGAAAAACGACAACTAGTTAAAAAAAACGACAGCTTCTGTAAAAGATTATAAAAATAGTTCAAATTTTAAATTCTCACAGTTTGTGATAACCACCAGACATAGACTGTTAATAATAGTAATAAAACATAAATATGCATCACCACTGTCATCACAAGTAGGCATAATAGATAATACAGGCTAAATCCAAAGTATGAGCCTTAAATGTTATTACAATTCCAAAATGAGTTATTAAGTAGTTACCAACTACTAAACCAGAACAATCTTCCAGTCCTAGTCACTCCGCTCCGGAGTTGCCCAAGTCACACTATACACCACCTGAGAGGAGGGGAAAGATAAGGAGGTGAGCATTTACATGCTCAGTAGGAATTCAATTACTTCTTTAGTATGAATGCAATTTTGAAACCTGCATGGTTAGTACCTTTCCAAGATCCAGTTATAAAATACATTTGCAAATGATCAAGAGTAATCACATATTTAAATTCAAAATCAAAACCAAAGTCACCATGTTCATAGTCATGTTTTACATATCATAAATCCACCAAATATAAGTATGTATATGAGCTCCCATCCTTTCATCACGGTCCTGTAATACCTCTTGAACAGAGATACCCAGCATCCTGACACTACCTGGAGGTGTGTCAGCAAATCCTGCGCAAGGGCCTAGGTCTCTCACCTAGCGCTGCAGCAACTCGCCAGCGATCTAAATACCATGATGCTAAAATAGAACTCAAGTATGTGATCCTATGGTAGGTACAACATATCATAAAGTGTGTAATAACCATGCATAAAGTATATCAAGAAATCATACTTTAAAACTCATTTGGAATTATTCTGGGATTTACAGAAAATTGGGCAGCATAATGGCTGTATTTTCCCAAAACCAAAATTTTTAAACCTGCATAAAAACCATACAAACAAATCCCATAACAATCCAATATATCTCAACAGTTCACAAGTTTATCAAATACTCAATCAAACCATTGAAGTCCATGAAAATCGACATTTTCAAGAAATAGGTCATAATGCATAATTTAAAACAAAATAAGTTAAAAACTTGGTAATTGAACCCCTACCTCACCTGGATAACTAGACTAAGCTATCGGCGCCCGTAGATTCTTCCATTGATCAACAGGTCGCTCGGAGGGTCATTTTGGGATCCCGTGAGCTCACTTTGAGGGGTGACTTTCCGAACGAAGCGTCAAATCATGAAACTGAGGTCACCACTGAATTCAGAGCACCCAAAAATGTTGGATTAGACATATAATTCGATTAATTTGGGCTTCGGGCCCGTGTCACGCAAATCGAGGCAAAATCCCGAGCCTCTTGTCTCGGATTTCGTGCCAACTCAAAACTTATTGATGTTTTATATCAAAACTCGTCTCTTGACCTTATTTGGTCCGATTCCGAAGTCCAATTTCAGTTTCGAGGTCTCTAGCTCAAATTTGGACTTAATTAGAAACTAATTAGAAAAGTTACAAAAATTTCAGTTTCGAGGCCTCTAGCTCAAATTTGGACTTAATTAGAAACTAATTAGAAAAGTTACAAAAATACCATTTTCTGAAAATATTTAGATAAACGCCATAAATTTCAGACCTGAATTTCTCTCAATCATTACATTCAATTTCCATAAATCTACCACTCTTTCTCCTATCTTAAACCACATTTTTATCTCCTAAAGTTTCATGTACAATGGATTAACATAGCAAAAGTAATTGGACAAATGTCACTTTTCGTGACGAAAATACCACAAAAATTTTTAAACGCTCATCGGAGCTTTTCGGCCGGAAATTTGTGGCGGTGGAGGGTCGACCCACGTAGGAGGAAGCTTAGGCTTCAATTTGGTGGTGGTGGGTGGTGGCCAAAGTGGCCAAAATAAAGAAAAACTGCCGCGAAATGTCGTGGGCTAGGCTCGAGTTCGCGAGCTGCTTGCCGCAATTGGGCTGTGCGACGGGCGGAGCTGGTCGGCGGCGAGCTGTCGTCAGTCACCTGGGGAGCTGTCGGCAGGAGCTCGGAGTCTGGGGCAGTGCCGGTTGCCGGCGGGAGTGCTGCAAAGGAAGGAGCGAAGAGAAGAAGAAGAAGAAGAAGAAAAATAAAGGGGAGAAGGGAGCACGTCGGAGAGAGGAGAGAAATTAGGGATTTAAGTGATTTTAGGGAAATTTTAACACTTGTCACTTATGGGCTAGTGGCCCAACTTCTCAAAATATATTTTAACCGCAAGTTCAAATTTCTCTTCAAACTTGCCCTTAAATATCTAATTTCGACCCCAACTTTGAAAATTTCTTCCACTTTGGTCCTTACCTGAAATTTATTCACACTTTAACCAATTTTATTTATTTTAAATTCTCAATTTTATGAAAAGACCAAATTACCCCGTATAAAAATCAAGATTTTTACAATTTTGGTGTTACTTCATATTACATTAAATTTGTGAAGTAATAACCCAAAACTTTGATTCATTCTCATTCTTTTTCAAATCTTTTTCCTTTATAATTATTTCTCTACGGAATAGTAAACATGCCTGTTTATAATGTTGTGTTTCAATTGTTTCGAGCATAGTTTATGGCATGTATAACCGAGTCAGGGACTCTCGTATAGTTTACCATCTAAACTAATAATGCATATTCACAAGACATGTATATATATGCGTGTATATATATATATACTAATTTCATAATTACACGTCAGCTGAAAGTTAGTCAATACATAACAGAGGCGTCTTCTTCAACTATGGAAGTGATTTCTCCGCTGTCCTGTCTGATTTCCACTTTCTTCCAGCTACTTCCGAATGAGATCTCACCGTCATAGCTTCCTCTGATGATGATCCTCGGATTCGCATCCTCTGCAACACTGGTTTCCGCAGCTCTTCTCTCTAGCTTCTCGGTAAGCTTCTCACGTGGAGTTTCCAGCTCTTCAGTCATGATTTCTGTAGAGCCAGAGCGAACGTGTTTGCTTTGGTCGTGATCTGAAATGGAGACGTCGGTTGTGTCTGAGTGCCACGAGAATGACGAGCGTCTTGGACTTGAAGTGGAGCTATTCTTCGAAAGGTTTCGTCTCGCGTTCTTCAGCCAGCTCGCGAGGCCCTTCACTACGTTCTCTGTGAACACTGCTCTCTTCATGCCAGACCCCATCTGTGAAAATGTTAGATTTCAAAACTTTCGTGAATTGGAATTCTCTCATCAACTAGTAAAGTTAAGCATTTGACTTAAAGTATTAATAATTTTTTTTGTCTTTTTTATCTGTACTTTTATGGAGTTATTTGATGACGTATAATTTGATGCTATTGAAACCATGTAGTCCCTGCGGATTTTCCTTTTTATTGATATAAATATACGGGTTAACTGTCAAAGAATACCTTAAAAAATGGAAATGGTACAAAGATTATACCTCTGTACTTAAAACTCTTCAAATGTCTACGTTTTTTTGTACAAATTATGTGATATTTACTATCCATATTTAGTTACTAAATTTCAAGTATTTGGCAGCAAAAATAAGATATCATCTGTTTAGATTTCATGTCTACTGTCTAGTGAGTGAATTTTTGGTCAATTTGTACAGAGAGGATAGACATTTTAAGAGATTTTAAATGCTGAATATAATAATGGATAAGTCAAACTTGAGGTTTTTTTTTTTTTGCAGAAAGGACGTTCGTCAGGGTAATTTTTCTTTTTGCAGTTCACGTTGCAGATATATTATATCTAATTCGCATCATTCCCATTCTGTAGAAGTACTATCTCTTATCTTGTAGAAACAAGGAAATTGGTATTTGAATGATATCCTTCACCTCTCCTAGAAATTTTAATTCTTTATAGTAGAATATAAGCTCGTACCTGAGTAACAAGTGCATAAAGAGGTAAGGTGACATAACCACAAAGTAACTGCACAAGAACTCCCATAGAAATTGTGATAGTCATGTCCTCCGTTGCACGATGGAAGCAGGATCTTTGACCAAACTCAAACTGTTGTTGCCAATGGGGATCAGCTTATTTAGGATGTCAAAAATTTCTTGAGCTTACCAACTTAAGATACCTACCCATGTCCAAGTGAAGAATGCCAGCTGAAAGGAGTTCTGCAGTCAAAATCGACAATCTTGTTAGAATCCCACCTACTAGTAATTTTTTTTAAACTATTATACAATTAATATATATCTCTATCACTGACCATCGATAGCCTTTCTACAAATGTATAATTCAACAGCAAACTTTTCTTCTTCTCTCATATAATCAATTGCAAATCTATGTAAAGTTTAGCCTTTTGCAGAACAATGAATCTTAGTAGTACTAAAATTTTTCTTTCTTCTTCTTTTTTTTTTTTTTTTTTTTCCTCTATTTAAGATATGAAAAGAGAAAGAAAGAGAAGAAGGGTGACTACCACTGATATGACATTCGTGTAAACCGCATTGTTGTTTGATGTATGAAGGGAAAGAAGCAAGTAAAGCAATGTGAAGTATATTGCTGAGTGTTACTCTATGATCTGACCATCAGAGTAAATAATTTTGGCTAGGTTCAGTAGTTTCATGAGTAATTATTGAACTCCGGACAAGCGAAAATTAAAAGAGATACATATAGGTACCTGAATTAGGACAAACTGTATGAGATGAAGAAGCCAACCAGGTCGGCCAAACCAGAAAAGATCATTATTTGGTTTCACAACGAAACTTCCTCGGATGACAGGATTTTGCTTGAAAGTCTCCACACACATTTTGGTTATTATGACTTGCAGCTTTGCTCCCACAACCAGAACAATCTTCAATAGAGCACACGGCATGGAATATGGTTAAGACAAATCTTACATGTGATAAAATAAGCATATCAGCTCAATTGGAAGAATTTTATTATGATTTGGCAAAGTTTCTGTCTTACCCCTAGAGGAATGAAAGGTAGCCAGTAATGGTTGTAAAACACTGCAAGCAGATCATGCAAGACACAATATTAATAGTTCAAAGAAATCATACTTTTGCTGCCAGAATGTTACCTAAGGAACTTAGAGTAAGCAGCAGTCGTCTTACCATGCGCGCTGAAGAATATGAAGAGAACGCAGAAAATCCATATCCAAAATCTGCAAGATTGTACGAGAATATTATATTCTGAATTCGTAGCAAAATTTTTGTTAACGTGTCAGGCTTAACCCTTTTTATTAATTTTTTTTTCTCTCTACGTTTTCGGGTCTTATTGATGAAATGATCTTCACCTGACTCCAACCACCTGCTCAAAATCATCATCATAAGCTCTGGCAAGAAATTTCTGGAAGTTGAAGTTGCTGCCTTCAGAAAAGTTGGCCTGGAGAAACCAAATTAGAAGAGAACATGAGAGCTTAAGCTGAAAAATAGAAGCATCCCATAAAACATTGACCTATATTTATAATAGTCAATTATACAAAATCTCTTGATTATATTTTACTTTCTTACTACTGGTCTATATGTGTATTTGTATATTAGATGTTTGGCTTTCCCAAGTCCAAACTAATAGGGTACTGTTCTCTGTTTCTTTTGATGTTTCTGTTATGTACATCATCTTGGTGATACAGCTTACCGTAATGAACCCATTCCGAAGAGTGAAGTAGTCAGCTTTTGAAATTGCTGAGCCACTAAACTGCCGAACCAAACAAACCTAAAAAAAAAGATAATATTATGGGGTCAAATAAATAATGTTACACCAGTCAGGAATATACTAGAGCCTGATCATACTTACGTTTTGAAAGAAATAAAAGAAAGAAACCATGATTTTTTTAACATGACCATATAATGTCTTGCCAAAATGTAGTGGAGAATTCAACTTTTTGAAACTTCAAAATGGTGGAAATTTATGAATAAAAGAGAATTGTAAAAATCAACAACGTGCCTTTGAAATGTTCTACTTTTCAATATATTTACATGTTTGACCTACAATTTTTGGTTGGAGATGAAGGTAGTCGCTAGGGGCAAATGATAGCTAAATTATTATTGTCTTTGACTTTTCCTGCATGCCATAGAAAAAGTGACATAATTGTTGCCACGGGGATACTGACATTCTACTTACTGGGCCAAGCAATACAGGGTATTTACTCCACAACTTCAAATGGCGCTTGCCAAAGGTTGTTTGATCGCTATACTGGAACCTCCTTGGATCTGCAACATGTATATGAAACTAAATTATATGCATATGAAATATATATATCTAATATCTACATGCAACGTATGTTTCATAGGTTACATGTTACGTGGAAATCTATTATATGTAAAAATATACACGTCTTTTGGCTCAGAGTATAAGCCAGCGTACCATTAGCAATTTGATATTCGAGAGTTTGAGTCTCATCCTCCCACGATTTCCATTTTCTCATCTGCTCATTAGTCATACGTAATTAAATAATTGATAAAAATACGGGCAAGCAAGAAAACATGACCTGACCCTACTAATTAAACACAACTGCAAAACTATCATAATCTCAATAATTTCAGCCCTTGTCATAACTCATCACAAATAATTAAATACTTGCCAAACTTTTTCAAGAGAATATAATTAATATATTATGTATGTATATATGTGAGATCCAGCCATCCAGGGGTTGTTGCCTTTCACATTCTTTCTTCTTATTTTGGGAATATTTCTACTTGATCAAATTTATATTTACTGTTCTTTATTAGGTTTAAATATATTATACAGTTTTAGTGTCATAGATTACTAGGCACTCTCGAAAAGTTCTTTACCATGAGAGGGCTGCTTTCCCGTTAGTCTAATCACATCCTTCCATTCATGTGGGCTCACAGAAATGAAAGGTTGTAATGCAACAGTCATCATAAACTAACTGTTTTTGGTAGCCCTCATACTATAATTTTAAGCGCCGTGAGGCCAAAAAATGGCTCTTATTTTAATCCACTTAATTAAAATTTGAATATAGACATACCTTGGCTATGCCAAGAAACATTGTAATGAGGCAGTACAGAACATGAGACACTGCCAATACAGAGACGAACATGTTAAGCTGAAAGACTCCTTCCCTTGACAACAGAGAAACCATCCCCTGATAATAAAAAAAAAGTTCACAAATATTACCAAAAACATAATAATGAAAAAATGAAAAATAAGATGAAGAGTTCTAAACTTTGGACCACAATGTCAATAGTCTTAATTATTAATTTTCTAATTTTGCTGCACTTTTTTTTCAATGGTTGTATTGATTAAGCAATCGATCGATCGAGGTTGCAGTAGTCAACTGATTTAAATTACCTTTGACTCGCAGAAATTTTGATCAGAGGTTATCTCTGAAAAGAAACTAGTGGTGTTAGACTCATGAGACACAGACTCATACTCAGCCCGTTCTGAAAACTCCACAGGATCTTTGCATGGAAGAAAAGAGTTTTCCACTGTTTGGCTTACGCAGATTTTTGATATGGGTGCTTCAGATACCGTCAGTAACAATGATATGAATCCCATCTTCATCATTTCTGAAACAACCAAATATTCCAATATATACACATATTCATATAGATATAGAGAGAGTAAGATAAATCTGTGTGCATATACATGATATAATATATGTACAGATATAAATAGATGTAAGAGTTCATGTACGCATATGTATTCTTATATGCTAACCTGTCTTGAACTTTTCTAAAGCTCTATTGAGAGATTTTCTTTTCCTTTTCCTAAGAAACTGATGAAACAATACAAAACCCACATCAGGTTTTCAAGCATATGTATAGTTCCCAAAATTAAGAACTTGATTATATTATGTAATTAGTAATGGATCCATATTATGCAAAAAGCATTTATGTACATGCATATATAAATATATATACCTTGGTTAGATAATGAAGACCGGCCTCAATGATAAAAGATAGTAGGAAGAAAAACAAAGCAAATATAGAAATAGCCCATGTTGGGGTATGTTCAAGGGAACCATTATTCTCTTCACCCATCTTTCTCTCTCTGTATATCGATCTCTTTGATCTTAATTTTGTTTTCGGTCTTAGATCTTATTATATATCTTCTATACCTTTTCTACAGAAAGAAGGGAGCCACATACTTATATTTATATTAACTTGCCATTAGTGAGGTGGAATATTTTTTCCAAACATGTCACTTTCTAATTTATTTGGGATCTGTCATATACGTACTATAGTACCACGGAATACGGATAGTGGTTTCATTTTATTTTATTTTTGGTAAAAAAATAAAAATAAAAAACCCGAAGCCACGTACTAGTGCCTTCACCATCAATTTGTTAGCCCACCTGCACATCCAAACAAATAATAATTACGAAAGAGAAATTTATAAGCAAGGAAAAGTAATGAATCAAAATTGGTCTCTGATTAATTGATATTGATACATACATATGTATATATTAATTCTATGCAAAACTATAATTCTAACATATTTGTATGCGATTGTTATAAAGAGAAACTCATATCAACCGAAGTTTATATGCAAAACTAATTCTAACATGTTTGCATCTAAAAGTTAGACTTTTATTGAAATACGAACTAACCGAACTAATTAAGAACCTCAAGCTTTTTGTCTAATGATCAACACTGGCATATTTTTGTTTATACGACAGAAAGAAACTAGGTAATTAGACAGTGGTGCTAGATTATGAACATGGATCTCTATTAATAAGTATAATTTATATAATATTAGAAAACGTTTTAACATAATAATTTTATTTTCGGTGTGTTAACGATCGAGTCGGTGCACGGAATGTGTCCACAATCTTAGCATATTATCCGGGACCAAAAAAATGAATGCGAAAGTCAAGACTTACGATCGATATAGATCAAGCCCACGTCATCATTATCAGAATGTAGATTTACTTTGTTTCGTACATAATTGCTCCGTTCAAAGGTGGTAAAATTATATCAATCCAGGATTTTTCTTTTCCCTTAAAAAAAAGGGGTAAATATCGAACAATGGTATGAGATAGAATATATAGTTTAATTAAATTATAATTGCTTACAGTTTCATTTTTTTTAAAAGGAATTCGACGCATTACTCAAAATAAAATCATGTATCCATACCTCATATATATATGTATTCGAATGCTTAAATGCTTGAGAGACTTCAAAAATAAAAAATGAAAACTAGCTAGCCAGTGACTTCATATATCGTAATAGTCTTTCAAACAAATTTATGGATAACTAATAGTAGTATTTAATCATTTCCATTTGACTATAGCGTTTATCATCTAAAATATATAGCATTTGATCAATTTTGATATCATGGTATTGCTTGTACTCTGACTGAAAAGGCAATTTTTTTTTTTAACCCGGTTTTGATTCCATCAACAATATTGATTCTGTGATTATTTTTATCAAGTTAATTAATTATAGTAGTTACATATTTAGTTATTAATGTTTTATGATCAGCCAATTTAGATGTGCATCTTTGTAAGAGATGGTGTTGCTTACTAGAGATCAAAACAACGATAGGAAATTAATTTTTTCTAAATTACAAAACTAAATTATAATTTTGGAAAATATAGAATTTTAATCAACTTGTTAAAAGAAAAAGATTAAAAACAGATGGTTAATCATTATAATTTAAAGAATAACCAGAATCCTAGTCATCGATCCCTTATAAAAATAAAGAGAATCTTAGTCAATGTTGTACGGTGTCCATTTTTTATGCCGTACCGACTGTATCATCACTTTATAATAAACTACTTAACATTATTTGGTTATTTTTTTCGCTGTTTTACTTACGTACACAACTGGGGGACCAAATCGGACTATGAATTTCTGATATTCTATCTGCTTGTCAAATGGGGCAATCAATTTCAGTTAGATCAAATTGAAATACTGATTGGCAAATTCAAATTGTAGCCAAATAGCCATGGCGTGTCTAGCGACCTAGTATATACTCCATGTTATAAACCGTATACACCCCACTTTTCTTTAATCGCTTTTAACCAACATACATGATCTAGATGGATAATCCATTTTATGAACAGGTATATATACATGATAATTAAGAGGCGGTTAACTGGAAACTAGTACTTCTTGATAATAATCAAGCTCTGATTAATTTTTATTTATCTCTTCAGCTTTCTCTGAAGCCAGTATTAACTGTGGGAAAACGTGATATATAGCTAGGTAGACAATTTACACTATTTAGTGGTTATGTGAAGTTTCTTTAATTTATTTTTGAGTTTGATAGAGTGATGAGATTCAAGTAGTACTTTTTCTTTTACAACTCGTGATTATGATTGTGAAATAAGAATTAATTTCAACTGTTATTCAATCGATAGATCGATCTGATCACTTACAAATTTGTTGTTGCGTAAAAAGTAGCTTTTGAAAATTGAGTGTTTGATAAAAAGCTGAAAAAAATCTAATTTTTATTATAATCAAAATTTTTTAAGTAACATAATAATACTAAATTGGCCAGAAAAATCTTTATAACTCATGATTCTGATTATAGAATAATATCTACTGCATTTAGTACTTGGTAAACCTATTTTTTGTCGAATTACATCATAATCTGCGGTCTAGAAAGCAGCTTTTGGCAAACAGTAGGGTAAAAGATTTTGTAAGTGATTGGCATAGACTCCAACTACTTTCAATAGCAATTTGTGAAGCTAAAAACTAATTGTTAGCTCATATACTTCCAGCTTTATCAGAATCATAAATTCTCTATACACCACAATAATACCAAATTGTCTGTGTAAAACATTTTTATTGAAAATGTATGGTACATGACAGTCTGCCAAAATATCTGTTAACAAACTGTCATATTTGATACGTTGTATTGTATTGTATTGCATTGTGATGTATTGTATTGAGTTGTATTATTCTATTATAAGACTATGTTTAGTTTTCCATTATATTAAGATGTTACATTAAAAGTTAATTTTAAAAAAATACATCTTTTAAAAGTTCATTTAAAAAATTACAATTTTTTAAAAAATATTTTGAAAAATACCACTTCTAAAATATCACTTTTCAAAAGTTATTTTTCAACAATACCACTTTTTAATTTTAATTTTTGAAAACTATCACTTTTAAAAGTATTTAGAAAAATACCTCTTTTAAAGATGATAAAGTGATGTGAGAGAAATGGATGAGATAAAAATAGAGAAAGAGAAAGTGATGAGAAGGAAATTAAAGACAGAGAAAATAATTAGAGTCAAATGTTATAATACGGTGTAATACAGATTTTTTTTTATTAGATAATACTTTATGTATTGTATTCAGTCTTGATATTATATTAAGTAGTACAATATAAAATACAACCAAGCATAGTATTAGTTTGTGTTTAATTAATACAGTACCAAATATGGCCTATATTGATTTAAGATGTTCGTATTTGTGTACGTGTGACTCACGATGGGGAAGAAAAGTCCCTAAGGTTCTATACTTCTTTAAAGGAATCCGGTAGTTTCATTCATGTACCATAAGTTAGTTCCTGGTAGGTATATTTCCGTTTTAATAATATCGTTAACGCACAATATAACATATATAATTGATATATCATACCTACAAAATATCAGGAAGGTTTTAAGATAAATAATCACTAGTTGCAATAGATTTCATTAAGCCGTCCCACTGATCATTGATCAGCTTGTCCAAGTTTGGACTCCGGAACAGTCATCCTCGAAAAGACAAGCGCGTATATATATAAAGTTACATACTAAAGTCCAAACTGTGCCATTTATGTCAATCGCCTAACGTAAGCCACGACTCAGAAGGATTAAGATGAATGTGCTTATCAGCAAATTAGTTCATAATTATAGCACTTCAATAAAAAAGGTAAAAAGTAATTGCTAGTTGTTCAGATATGATTTAGTTAACTCACTCCACCGTCCAGTGGTAACGACCTGTCCATAAAGTCTTGAAGAATATTCTTGAACGGGATTGGAGCTCTTATAGTCATGCCTAAGAAGGATAGTCACGTTGGCCCCTCTTTCTTTTTTTTTTTTCTAATTAAAAAAGAAAAAAAAAGGCAAAAAGTTCATAATATAATTGACTTCAAATTTTGGTACGGACATATGTAACGGAATGTGAGCCGTGGTACGGAAATTTTAATGTACTATGACTGATCTGATCAAGATATATATATATATATATATTCCACACGGAACTCGGAACAATATTATTGTTCTAGTAAATATTAATGGAACTTTAACTACATCATTAATAATAATGGTCCATATGTATGATATGTACATAAAGTGTATCAATGATCAATTTGAAAGATATTGACATGAAATAAAGAGGGAAGAAATTGGGGGAATTCCGGAGCCAGGTGGTGTAATCTACATCATATTCTACAAAAGGTCAAGCTACGGTACTTAGGAAATTTCGCTTGGTGTTACCAAATGCCAATTTTATATGATCCTTATTCTCAAAATAGTCAATTCAAAATGAAGTAGCTAGAGTTCCGTACGTACGTCTATTGATATATGAGTTACGAGAAGTTTGAGTAACGGATTACAGATTTCAAAAGTGTAGAAACTTTAACTCAAAAAGGAAATTTAAAAAAAAAAGTGTAGAAACTTATATATATATATATGTATGTGAAAAAAAGTTGAGAAATGTATAATAAGAGTTAATCACTCATATAACTTAAATGGATCAAGATAATATTCCATTAGAAAGGTGAAAGAAAGTTTGGAATCTTGTTGTCAAGAGAAGAATACGTTTTACTCATTTTCTATTTAACACATTTTGAATCTTTCAACGAATTGATATTTCAACTCTTGGGCACTTCGGTTGAGAAATCGTACAATAATATTATGCATTACAAGAGTTTGTTTGTGTTTCCTCCTCTCTGAAATAATAAAATAGAGTAGCAGTTGAGCTTTAATTTCTTAGAAGAAAAAAGAATTGAAATGCATCCATGTGAAACTTATTCTTAATCTAATTATAATACCTTTCTTGACTTTTATTTAATTATTATTATTTTATATTCAACGTCTCCCAACTCTCATCAATGATAATCAGACGTATCCTAGGTGGTGAATTCCGAAAACCAAAGACATATAAAATCTCTCTCGATTATTCTGTTTTTTTTTTTTCTCCGTGTACAAATATTGGATTTGGCTTAATTAATTGAAATGAAATATATACAAAGTTAATTAAAAACACAGAGACTGTAAACCTAATAAATTAGATAATTAACGTCTGCCTAGCTCAAACACCAAAAAGGGGTTTGACTTAGTTTCTTCAAATAATTCATCTCATACCCAATTACATGTCAATTTCAGTAGTACATAATTCATGTTGATATATCTGTCGTTTATGTCAATCCCTGGCTAGAAAACTTCAAGATGATGCTGCCACGCATTTATATTATTACTTAGACACATGTGCACTTAGCCAATTTTTAAGATCAAGTTCTACATGTATATAATATACAAGTAATATACAAGTACCATGATCGTGATTTGTTAAGGCCACATATAGGAATAGACTACAACACGTATTTATATTTGAAGATAGACAAATTTTCTTTCCTTACCAAATTGGATAGGAAATTAATTAATATCTTCCTCTTCTGAAACACAAGGGATGTATTTTGTATTTTTGAGGACACATAACAATAAGCTGGTAGTTAGTTAAAACACAATGTTTTTGGTATATATATAAATATATATATATATATATATATATATATATATATATGCATATGATTTAAATGATGAAGACATTAATCTTAACAAGCAAAGCTAATAATTTTTTTTTTATAAGTGGGGCTTAACTAATGATCAGCACTTAATACAAAGGTAAAAAAAAATAACTCATACATCCGTCACTACCAAAGTTTAAATCCCTCTTCCCCAAAACTCACACACACATCTCTCAAATCTTAGACCAACTGAGCTAGCCTCAATTCGCAAGCAAAGTTAATAATAAGTTAGGGCAAATCATCCTTTAGCTTGACTGAATTGATTTGATTGCAAGACATTATCTGGACTGAATTAATTTTTAAAAACAATGTAATTTTTTATGAAATAAAGAAATTTCTTTCCATCAAATAATTGAATTATAATAACTAATTCAATACAAAAATCAAATTCTGAATAATAGTAAACAAATAATCGATGAGAACTTGTTTTCAAAGAGGAAACACATAATAACCCAATAAAGGTTATAAGAGTAGCTCTATAAGAGATACTTCTTTGCTCTTTTAAATCACATTCCGCTATCAGAGTTAGTTCTAATTCGACTAGTACTTTAATTGATCTTTTTGAAAAAGTGGATTGTCAACAAAATAAAAATCTTCCAAATTTAAAAGAATATTACATAAAATTAAAGAAAACTAACATATATAATTGACACAACTCTAGAATATGATAGGACAAATTAAATCCCACAAGTTTAGATCTATGGTAAAATCTACATTTACGTATAGAGAATGAATATATTGTAAAAAATGAAAACAAATTAAAGTACTCAGATAAATCTTGGTCTCCCTCTCTGGCATACCGGTGGTCTAGGAAAATGATGAAGAAGAGGAGCTTCTAAGAGTGAAAAATGAGTGGGAAAAAAAAGCAACAATCTATTCAGCATACATAGATAAATTCTCCTTATATAAAGCTAGTTTTTTTAGAAACGTAGCATACAATAATAGATTCAACAAAAATTGAAATGAGACTACAATATATATACATTTTTTTTAAAAGGATATATACATATATAGTATACTCTTCATATTCGCACTAAACTAACCATATCCAATCTTTTGTTTTCACGTTATCTATATATATGTATTTAGATATATATTTCATTTTTTTCTTTAAAAAAGGAAAAATTTAAAAAAAATAAGAGATTCAAATTAGTTCGGGACTCTCAATATTAGGAAGAAGTTTGGTTATACTAAACTAATTCCTACACCTCACGATATATATTTCATTTCTGGTAAACTTATTGAAAAGGATGTTAATAAATTAAGTATTTTGTACTGCGTATTAATTCAGAAAAAGTAGGTAGAGATTTCAATTTTCGATCTGGAAGCAACGTCAAAATGGCCAAAGATGATTTGACTTCATAATTGGTTATTCGCAAAATCAACGAACTATTTGTCTTCTTATTAATCTAGCTACATACATTTTCTTACCATCCTATAATTTATCATGCAAAAAATTTTCCTTGTAGACGAAAGTTTTTAATTGATGTTATGAAGATTGTCAACTAATGAAAACCGGTACGGATTTGCCCACCTCCGTACGTATTACATATATTAGGAATTATGTCCTAATTGAAAATCATTAATGTTCTTTCTATTTTTTTTTTAATGGTGTTGAAAATTATGTTATAGCTAAATGCCAAATGTTCGCACATCATGATCCAGCTTTTATATTTTGCTTACATTCATAAGTCTGATTATTCCATTTCATAAACGGACAAAACACAGGAGGCGGCTGCTATTATTTGTTTAATTTTCGTTTGGTACATCCAAAGAAAATAATGGGAAAAAAAACAAAGACAAGGAAGTTGCAAGGAAATTCCAATCACAATAATTTCACCTTTGATATTCTACACAAGTTTTCTTCATGGTCCATAGATATAAATTAATTCGTTGTGTTATAAAGCTTATAAGTACTCCTAAAATTTTTTAATCTAATCACTTTTAGGGATCTCGGGACTCCAAATGTTAATTTGTGATGTTTTTTTCTGGCTTGGCACATGCATACTACCAAAAGGAAGTGTTGGTACTCACTTCGCTACTTAAACCTAACTAGGAGACAGGTGAAGTTGTGATATGTTTACTTTACGTACTGTACAGAGTATTGCCACAACAACTATATGTATTTCCCTAATTGTCACCATCGTCGAAGGTATTCGTCTAACGTGTTGTCACATGACACGTATAAAAAAAAACTATTGTTTACACGGCTCAAATTATATTTAATTTTTATACCATTGTTTAGATGGCCCAAATTATATTTAATAACGGTAGAGCCATAAATGTCTCAGACCCGAGAGCCATTAACGCAGGACTAAGAGACATAGACCCAAAATACTCCACACGTATCAGAAATACATTGGTTAACTTTTTCTAGTAAGCTTAATAGTGATCATATGTCGAGTCATGTCGATTATACTATCCACTCAATCTGATCAAATGAATTTCAGGTTACATTTTTGTATTTTGTAACTCGTTTATTAAAGAAAATTTCATTTATAACCCATCCAAAATTTTGGTCGAGTTGTGCAAATTACACTACCCACCTAACCCGACTAAATAAATTTTAGGTTACATTTTGTAACCTGTCCATTAAACGAAATTTCATTTATAACTCCTCCAAAATTTGGTCAGATTAGCACAAATTATCTTTTCTATTTTTTTTTTTTTAGAATTTATAAGGAATGGCCCTTTTTTTAAGATAAATTTTAAAAAATGGCCATTTTATTACCTATTTAATAAATGGCCATTTTATAATTTTATTTTAATAAATGGTTGTTTTTTAGTTGATCTATTTTTTTATAAAGTAAATCAATTTTCTATAAAGCAAATAAATTTTAAAAAAAATAAATTAATTTTAAAAAAATAAATTAATATATTTTGGTATACTAAATATGAAAAAATGTAATTTTTTAATGATGTTCAAAATTCGGCTATTTTTAACAATGTTTGAAAAATGATCATTTTACAAACTATGATTTAACATTTGGCCATTTGGCTAATACCCCATCCCCCCTCCCCCCCTTTTTTTTTTTGATATACTTTGAAGGATAAGGGCCAAAAGGCCAACAATTATGGGGTCTGAGCCTTTAGGCTTTATCACTGGAGGAAATTTGATTTAACATGGTAAAATTTCAATAATAAAAATAAAAAACCGGATTCTAAATTTTCAATTTTTATATTTTTTTTGAAAAATTCTAAAATATTTAGAAAATATTATTTTTTAAAATATGTAGTAAAAATATTATTTTTTACCAATTGATAAGGTACTTGAAGTAACCGGTCCAAGTTACTTGAAGTAATCGGTCTAAGTTATTTGAAGTAACTCAATTAGTTACCTCAAGTAATCTGATTGAGTACCTCGAGTGTCTTTGACAATTACAAAAAATAGTATTTTCTAAATATTTCTAAAATTTGATTTTTTTAAATAAATTTTTGAAAAATGATATATTTCTAAATAAATATGGGATTTTTCAAAAATCTAGCCCAGATTTTTCCATTTTTTGGGCTTTTAGCTTGGATTTTTGTACGAAGCTGTATCCCTTTGAGACTTAGAGTTAAACAAAGAGGAAAAACCCTTTGGGCTTTGAATTAAAACTTATTCTAAAATTTTGTTATTTAATCTATAAGTATAATAATTAAATACTAAGCAATATATTATTGGGTTTTTAACACTTTTACCTATAAAAACAAAAAATAATTATAAAAATACAAAGGTTAGTTTTTTTTTTTTAATTTCCGTATGGTTTTTAATAGAAAAATATCACTTTTAAAAAGTTTTTAGGAAAATATTATTTTTAAAATATAATTTCTGAAAACCAGTTATATACTAGTTATAAATACATTTTTTTACTAGTTATCAGTACTCGAAAACTCGTTATTGGTTAGTAGTTACTATTTTAAAAAATGATATTTTTTAAATATTTTTTTAAATGGCATTTCTCTAATAAAACCGTACCAAATCTACAAAAAAATAGAGCCACCATATTTTTCTAATTGTTTTTCCCTAAAAATACAATACAAGGCCTAATTTTAACCATATCATTCGGTCTGGTTGGGTTGCAATGGGAGGTGGAAACTACACCTCACTAATTAAATATTAGATAGTCGGGTTACTTTCAATCGAAGTTCTTTTCGGTTACATTATTCAGGTTAGTTGGGTTATTAGATTTTCTGCTCACTTCTAATTACGTAATCTAATTTAACGAGTTAGTTAACTAAGGTAGAATACTCAAACTTGAGACAACTAACTTAGAGTAGTCGAAATATCAATAGAGCTCTGGTAAGATGGTGATTATAAAAAGCCATGACTAAACTTATATATATATATATATAAGTGGCTGATTTCATTTTAGTCAAGGTGATTTTTTCTTCACTTATTTTCTATTAGACTCGTTTTGACTTAAGCATCAGAGTGCTTTGTATGTTGATACCACCTAATTCTCCATCGAATGGTGAAACTCATTTTTCACTTCGATGAGAAAGTAACAAGGAGCTTGTTATATAAAAAAACATGAGCAATGGCATGGGGCATCGCAGCACCACAATGACATGATTCTAATTGATAAAATGGATCCTACATGGATCACATCTAATTGTAATTATGATTAACTAGTGACATACTTGACACATTATGTGATGTTGAGCACTAATACCTCATAGCATTATTCCAAAAGAATGAATCCAACAATATGTTTGCCAAAACTACATTTAGTCTGTCGTGTTTAAGCATGTCTTGTTATATTTCTTGAACATTGCGTGTGTATCAATAACAATAGAATTTCATGTGACAAAAAATAATGTCAATTAAGTCTTACTATATGATAGTATATATTTTTCATTTTGCGTATGTGGCTGCTACTTCAATTTGTCCTATATTTTAATTAGGAATTAGGTAGTGAGGTTATGAGAGAGTTTGTATGGGATTAGAATAAGTGGGTATACTAGAACTCTTAATAGAATATATAAATGTATGGATTTCCATTAATATTAATATTCTTACTTCTATTAGAGCTAGCCTATTTTGGAACTCTATAAATAGACCTTCTATCAAGTCAAAACAATTTGAGAGAACGAGAAAGTAATAATGTAGTAGGTAATTAAAACTGAAAGTAGATATTATGAGCTTTGGCAGTTTTGGTTTTTGAAAATTGATAAGTGTAGTTATAGGGATACTTAGGATTATTGGAAGTGTAAAAATGACAATGTAATTTTTTTTTCTTAATAAAATGCTTGTTAGTGGTCTTACATAGAAATAGACAATTGGCCAAACTATGTTAAAGACTTATTCCTTTATTTTCTTATTGTTAGGGAAATAACCTCCCTAGTAGATACGTCAAATTGCGAAAGCGATAAATAAAGTGAAATAAAAAAATACAATTTACGTGGTTCATCAATTTGACTACGTCCATGGGACTACTGCATATCTTTCACTATAGGGAGAAAAATTTACACAGTATTTATAACACTCACAACTCACAACCCTAATCCCAATTACACGCAAAAAATTTTCTCACAAAAATTCTTTCAAGAACTTCTTAGTTTGAAGCTCTTTCTTTATCTTTCTATATTGAGATTTTTTTTTTTCTTTTTGTTGGGATACTAAATGGAGTTGTGAAGTGATCTATTTATAGGTTAAAATATTTCTCCTTCACATGGTTGGTAGCCTACAATGACTGCCTGTTGTCAACAAAAATAGGCTTGGATGGTAGGAGCAAAAAACATATGTTCTTATATTTCATTGTTTGGCCACTGTTTTTGACTGTCCACATTCTTTGACAATTTGATTGCCCATATTCTTTGACACTTATTTGTGTGCCTAAATCTAAATTCACTTTAGAGTTTGCATCAATTTTTATCCTTTTTTCATATAGTTGTTTCAACAAGTTGCATAACGGATGTCATGAATATTATTAAGTTACAAACTCCATTTTTTTTCTTTGTAATTTGAGATTATGTGTTAATTACTGCATCATTTTTTATTCTTTCCTTTCATTTGGCTCTAGTAGTTGCACCAAATAAAGGCTAAAAATGGGGGGGTTTCTACCAAAACTCTGAAAGGATCTATTCCTTACTCAAGTTCTTAAAGAAGATCTAGCAATATTTCATTGATTCATTCTTATTTTCTTTTTATTTTTTTAGTAGATTTTCAGAATTTTTTTCTTTATTCAATTACTATATAAAATAAATGAAATGACAAATTTTTGAGTAGTCTAGCTATTTCTCTTTGAATGATGAATCTCCTTACTAAACTTAATTAAAGTAAAGAAATTCCTTAGAATTCAAAGATGATTTACTTGTCTATATATTTTTTCATTCAATCTTTTAGGTTTATACTTCGCCTTGATAGTTATGACATACTTAAAGCTTATATGTGATAGATAGACTCCATCAACTATGACATATATGCTTTTAGTGTCTATGCCTAAGAAGGAAAAAGCAATAAAGAAAACCTGAGATATTTGACATATTTACTAGACATTGTTAATAACAAAAATAAAAATAATAGAATCTTATGTGAATACCTGTCCTAAAATTTTAAATGTTGACAATTAGTTTATGAAGCTTCATATAATTATATATATATATAAATTTTAGTAATTGATATTAATGATAATCAATGGAAATAGGAAGCTGTAATTGTTCATTTAAAGTTAAAGAATACATTAAGCCTAATTTATAGTTTGGTTGTATTACAACATTAAAGAATATATTTATCTCTACATTCAAAAAATAAATGTATTAAGATAAAGATAATAATCAATTTATTTTAATCAGTTGAATGTACTATTACTATTTATTCGATGAACTAAATTTAATATAAACTATCATTAATATTAAATTAAATATAATATTATATAATATATGTATATATTACGATCACTCATAGTATGGAAAAATAATAATAGCTAGGACCACTCATAGTATGAAAAAAATATGAGTTAAATTAGAAATTTTCTAAAATTTTTAAAATAAAATATTAATCAAAGAAACTATCATATTTTTTCACTTTCTCTCTGCTTCAAGCTTAATATATATAGATAAATAGATAGATTATTATTATTATTGGCTAAACTAGATGAAAGTTCACAACATGGATAGCTGTATGATAGTTTTACAAAAACTTCAGGAATCAAACATGTTTGATAAGATTGGCAATTTGTGACATGATACAGCAACATGACTCGAAATTGGCACTGAATTAGTGGGTTTAGATTTGCCTTAAATGAGTTCGGGTCAAAATCGGGTTGAATTTGTGAATCCGTTTATTAAAACAGGTCTGATTTAAGTTGACCCACCAACCTGAAACTGGCTCGTAATGACCCGTTTATTAAATGGGTTAATAACCTATTTATGACCCATATAATACCTATTTAAATATGGTTGCCAATCCAGTAGGTATTTTTTTTTTTACCTATGTGTAGGTATTTTTTTTTTAGCCGTTAGATCATCATCTAATGGTGATCCAACGGCTATAATGATGTGCATAAAAAGACGTGTATTATTAATACTATTTCTCTATCTTACTTTTTAATGTAAAAAAATGTGCAAAAAAAATTTTTATTGGTCAAATTGATACCTATGCATAGGTAAAAAAAAAAAAATACCTACTGGATTGGTGTCCTTTAAATATTATAATATTTTTACTTGTATGTTTGGACTTTTTTTGTATTTTTAAGACATTGTTATACATATGTATTGAGATTTTATGTGGTTTCTATTATATTAAATGTATTAAAAAGAATATATTTTAGCTAATTTAGATTTCCATACTCATCTTATATCATAAAAGCGGGAAAATCCGGTAATAATTTTTTTTGAAACTAAAAGAATATTTAAACTGAAAAACCACCTCTTATTAAAACATTGGGAAACAAAACCTAATACTCAAATAACCTATGAAATAAAAATACTTAATTTTTAATCCAAAAGCCAAACACAAGAAAATAAAATTTAAAGTCGATTAAAAACGTCCTAATGCCATTTGGGACTCCACCGCTGCCGCCAGCCAACCTCCAATAATCTATTGCTCATCTGAAAATTTTAAAAGAATGAGATGAGCTTGCGCCCAGTAAGTAAATCTCATGCATGCAATGAATGTCGTATTTTATGAATAATGCATTTTAAGAATCATAACTATGCAACCCCTCNGCTAGCATCGCAGTTTAAACATTCGTTCTTAACATGGTGACTGTAGGTCATTCAGTCAGGTGCTCATACTCCTTTCAAGAATTTAACACACACTTAAATAAAAATATTCTTCTCTGAACAAATTCTAGTTGCATAGTGCTTTAGAAATCATTCCTTGAAAATTATAATCTCTTGTGCAATTTATGCAATACTTGTGCATACTCATGTCATACTTAATATGCAAACTAAAATAGCATAGTATATAATAACATACTATATTGATCATCAAAACATCACATAATAGCACATAAATTTATACATAAACACATAGGGTGAGATTTACTTACCTTAAGTCCTTTAAAAAACTTTGTAGTTAAATACCACACAACCAACCTCGTTGAAAAATTAAACATTTTCTAGCTTATGTGTATACCTAAGTTAGGGGGTGTTACAGAATAGTTGGAGAGAAGACATACACTTGAGAGCTCTAAATTCATAGAGAGAGGAGAGCTTTGGAGCTAAAATTTGGAGAAGAAGCTTGAGAGAGTTGCTTGAAGAATTAAAACTTGAAGTTCTACCTTTACAAAAGAGTTTTTTTCATCATTTTTCCCATCCTAATCTCATTTGAATTTTTGTATTGTACTTGATTTTTGAATATGTTTAGATATATAAAATTCTTGTTGAGATTAGTATTGGATTCTCCTATATTGAATTAAATGATATATGCTTGGGATTTAATATAACTTAAACTTTGATTCTATATCTTGATTTTTAATATGTTCTTTGAATTTTTCTTGAATTTATTTATGCTATTCCATGCTTAATGCTTCTCAACTGATTAGCTACTAGTTGGATGATTTGGTTTCTAGAATTTAGCACTTGAGAAAGGGAATTTTAGAAACAACCATAGGATAGTATAACCTAAGATTTGTAGAGTTTGAGAAAACCTGTAATTCCTTTGAAGCCATGATCAAAGAACCATTGGACATAATGAATTCTTAAATTCTAGGTTCGGAATAGAGATATTGGAACCGAGATTTGAGAGTGATTTCACTCGGCACTCGAGAGAAGGAGTAAAAATATCTTTGAATTTTTAGCTTATAAACTAGGAATAATTGATTAGGATAAAATTGGTGATCAAAAGACATAGTTGATGGTTAGGTGAATTCAATCTCTTAGTACATTTGTACATAGATTTTCTATATTTTATTTTTATATTTATTTTTATCTTTGTATTTATTTAACTTATAAATTCATTTAATTTGGTTGCCTAGATAAAGTTAGGTCACGATAATTCCGGTAATTAACGATAATTTAACACCCAATTTCTCGTGGGTTCGACAACTCTCTTATTACTTTATTACTTGTATACGACCCGTGTACTTGCGGTTATTTTAAGTATATGTATTTAGCATAACAACTATACTACTCTCTAAATATAGAAAATACAAAGAAAAACTCATAAGAAAATAAAGAAAAGAAGGTAAGAATAAACTATGGTATTGATGTTGGGAAGAAATTGAGAAATAGAGTTGATGGACCATGTCTTCATCTTCTTCTTCTCCTTTCATGGCTTCTCCCTCTCTTTCTCCTTATCCCCACATGCTTCTTTCAGCCCTAAAGATAGAGTTTTAAAAAGGTGGCTCGTGCAAACCTAAAGCAGGCCAAATCTGGACCTTTGGATCGTCAAAAAGTTGATCTCGACCGTCAATTATTGACCCAGGACGCAGTGGTGGTGCCACGGCACTATTTTTGGCATTGCGGTACTAAAACTACCCGATTTGGCACTAGAGCGCCACTTTTGGCGTTGCAGCACCACTTTTCTATTAGTTTGGTGCCACGGCTTCCCAGATGTGCCATTTCTTCATTTTTTTCTCCGATTTGTCTTATTTTTATTACGTTACGACTGCATCAGATTCAGCTTCTATCTTAATGGTTTGAAATATCCATTTGATAGGCAAAAATTCACCTCATTTTGCGTCAAGCACCTTTATTTTATTCTCATATCAACATAAACATACAAAACATTAAAACAATAAGAAAAATAACTTAAACAACTTAATATAAACAAGAACATAGCAAAACTTAAGACAAATTAACACTAGATAACTCTAATTTTATAGAGTTAACAATGGCCAGAGTGTAACCAGAGAAAAAGCTCTGGGAGGAATTGTTAGAGCAAGAATGCGGAACCCTTGAAGACTTCTACCGAAGGGTTAGTCGTCATTTGAGAGTCGAGTCTTTTCGGGAGAATCTTTACAAAACTAAAAAAGAGGATAAAAACATGACCAAATATACGACAACAAGTGGAAACAGCAACAATAAACAGTCTAAGAAGAGGAAGAACGAGCAACTGTATGAGAAGCAGCCCGAGCCAAAGAAACAAGAAACTCTGAGAGCTCCGTTACGATTCAACAACTACACTGGCCTGAATGCACCCATCAATCACATCTATGTAGTCACTAATCAGTAGGAGTGATTTCAGAGGCCAGAGCAAATAAAGCAAGGCAACCAGTATGATGCGCGATCTTGTTATAATAACTCCTTGAGACTTGCCACACGAGAGGCAACACCTCGCACCATAATGGTCCAGCATCAAAAGGAAGCGTCAGTCGAAGCATCAATCGAGGACCTTGATTCACAAGAGATCGATAAAGGGGACAAAACTCGACTAATCAAAGACTTAGAAGATTTGCCAATCAACGAAAAGAGTCTTGGAAGGTATTAAAAATCAGAGTGAAATTTTAGGAGCCTATAAGAGTCATGTTGATTATATTTGTAAAAGCAAATTTGGATGTCTTCATATGGTAACACTTAAATATGGTGGCGATTGATCTAAACTTTATGTGTCATCATCTTAATATCGATACGACAATGAAGCCGGTGCGATAAATGAAATGAGTGATGAATCCAGAACTTTACATTGCATTGAAAGAAGAGGTAGAGAAGTAGCTCGAGATCGTCTGTATCAGAAAATCTTTCTATTCGAACTGGCACGCAAACCTAGTTTTGGTGAAAAAGCCTAACGGGATGTAGAGAACATATATAGACTTTACATATCTTAACAAAGCACATCCGAAAGATAGTTTTCTACTCCCAAGAATCGACCAGCTTGTAGATTCGACGTCAGGACATGAGTTACTGAGCTTCATAGATGCAAATTCTGACTATTACCAAATTTCAATGTACGAGCTTGACAAAGAACACACCTCGTTCACTACGGATCGAGGGTTGTATTGTTATAAGATAATGTCATATGAACTCATCAACTTAGGAGTAGCTTACCAACATCTTGTCAATATGATGTCTACGAAGCAAATTGGCAAGACAATGGAAGTTTTTACAGATGACTTGTTAGTAAAGCTAAAAGAAGTTGTATATCACATCGCATATTTTGATGAGGTGTTCAAGATACTTATAAAGTACCAGATGAAATTAAACCCCCAGAAGTATGCGTTTGGAGTAGGATCGGGGAAGTTTCTTAGGTTTATGGTTGATTAGCGAGGCATTAAGAAGATTCAAGCACTAATCGACATGTCATCTCCACGCAAGCCGAAAGATGTGCAGCGTTTAGCAGGAAGGATAGTTGCGTTAAATTGATTTGTATCTATATCGATTGATAAATGTCAACCATTCTTCGAAGTACTGAAGGTTTCGAAGAAATTTGAATATACTTAGAAATATGAGCAGGCATTCTAAGATCTAAGGAAACACTTGAGATCCCCTCCACTCTTGTCAAAGTCGAAACCCAGGGAGAAACTGTTCTTATATCTCGCAGTTTCAAAATATGCAACAAGTACTGCATCGATTTGAGAAGAAGAAAATATACAACGACCTGTATACTATGTGAGCAAAAGATTACTCAATGCAGAAACTAGATATCTAGATATGGAGAAGTTGGTGTCCTTCAGAAGTCTGAAGCGTTAGGTCGATTACTTAAGTGAGATGTTAAGTTGAGCCAATTCGATATCAATTTCTGACCACTCACTGTGATCAAAGGTCAAGCTCTCATAGATTTTATTGCAGAGTTCATTTATAATATCAATATTCTTACAGAAGTGATCGAAAAATCTACTTTGGATTCGTCAAATTTGTGGAAGCTTTACGTAGATGGATCATCAAATGAAAACGGAGCTGATGAAGGCTTCATGTTAATTTTTCCAGAGGGACATAATATTCATCGCGTACTTCGCTTTGGATTTCCAGCATCGAATGATGAAGCATAATACGAGGCACTGATTGTTAGACTTAGGTTCGCACAAGAGATGAAGTTAGAGATAATCGAGGTGTTTATTGATTCCCAATTAATTGTTTGCTAAGTAATTGGTGATTCCAAGCAAGAGGAGAGAAGATGTTAGCCTATCTGCAAGAAGTACAACGTCTCTTCTCAATATTTACCGTATATAGTATTCCTCTACTATCTTGCTGAAAAAATAGCTAAGCAGATGCCTTAGTTAAATTGGGCTAGACGAAGGATGTAGAGTTACTGAAGTTGATAATCACCATCGATGTGCTAGTGTAAGTGAGAAAAGTTGATAATCACCATCGATGTGCTAGTTAAATTGGACGCTTCTTTAGGTTGAGAGTATACACACCCAGTGGCGAAGCCACATAGGGTCCAGGGGGCAATTGCTCCCCCTGACTTTATTGAAAAAAGAAATTAGTATGTGATATTTCTATAAAAAAATTATTCTAATTCCTCCGAATTTCTAAAATTTTATATTTCCCTCCCCCTAAAATTTGGGTTTTCCTCATTAGTAAAGCCCAAGACTATTTTAATTCTCTTACATCTTAAGTAAGGCCTATTTCAATTCTTCTGCAGCCCATAAACAAAAAAGATAAAATTTGAAAAAACCTATACTACATGAATGGAAAATGTCATTCGAGAACCTTTTTTTATCAAAAGAGAATGCTCAGCCGCCCAGGAGTCAGGAAGTAGTTCTTCACAATACAAGTCACTTTTCACCGGTATTTCTTCAAAATTTCTCTTTCTTCTCCATCTATTTTAGTTTTATATTCATTCTTTGAATCTTTAATAGACGTAAACATCAAAATATGATTCTATAATTTCTATTAAATTTCTAATCATATATTCTTCATTTAACAGTTGAAAAATTTGCAATTCCTATCAAGTATCATCTTTACTATTGTGGGTATTATCCATGTTCGTTAGTGATTCAAATTTTAATGAATAAGTTATAAGTCATTTGGACTTTGTGAGTCTACTCTTGAACACTTGAATAGGGCTTTACTTGAAATTAGTCCTAATATAAGTATAACTAGGATCCAATCTAGTTAGGTGTGCTACGAGATTGGGATTTCAAAGTACCTAGGACTATTGCATATGAGGCAATTTCTTCGTTTGCAATAGTGAATTTAATTCTAGAAGCTAGAATAGCTGGAGCCGTTGGACTACATACCCTCCATTTGAGAAATTTTTTTCCTTAAAAAAACAAAGTACCAGCTAAATGATCTATGACCTAAATTGTCTAATAACCTTTGTCTATGGCCCAAAATCAAATTGTCTAATAATATTCCCTTGTCTATGGCCCAAATTGTCTAATAACATTAATTTTTATACTTGTGTTGAGATTATAGTTATGTAAGTGTTAATATTAGAACTTTAAATTGATTATTACTAACAACATACTTAGATTTCAATTTATGTATATTCAATTTTGATATGAAGTCATTTAATGTTTTATTTTCAATTATCTAAAATTATTTTTTTTTATTATTTTTTGTAACAGTTATGGAGAAATATTTCAGAAGGAAATTAAAGTCACAATTATGGAGAAATATTTTAAAAAGAAATTAAAGTCACAATCTATTAGTGAGGAAAATGATGATAATGCCAAATTAAGAGTTGTGAAAATCAATTTTGATGAACTTCTTACTGATTTTGGATTGAGAATTTAAATCTTGAGTTATCATGCTAATGTTCGAGATCAAGTTAGAAGAACATATTTACAAAGGGTCCTTGTCAACCTCGAGAATATGATTTTCGACAAAAAAAGTTTGGCGAAGTATCAAGGTGATTCAACCCTGCATACTTTAATGAGCATCCCACTTGGTTGGAGTATAGCATGGCAAAAGATGCAGCATATTGCCTATGCTATTATCTTTTTAAACCAAATATTGTAGAGCAAGCAGGTGATGACTGCTTTGTTAGGGAAGGTTTTACCAGTTGGAAAAAAAAAGGAAAAATTAAAAGTTCATATTGGAGGTAGCAATAGTTATCACAATCAGGTTCTGAAAAAATATGAAGCTTTAATGAATCCAAAGCAATATATTGAGATAATTATCTCTAAACAATCAAAAGAAGCTCGAAATGCATACCGAACTCGCCTAAGTGCATCAGTTACTTGTGTTAGATTTTTTTTTACGACAAAGGCTTACATTCCGTGGCCACGATGAATCCGAGGATTCAAGCAATCGAGGTAACTTTCTTGAAATCTTACAATTTTTGGCTAGTCATAATGAAGAAATCAAGCTATTACATTAAAAAATGCTCCTGATAATCTCAAATTGACATCTCATGACATTCAAAAGGCTATTACAATTGAAACTATGAATATCATTATTAGAGATATTGGAGATTCATTATTTTCAATTCTAGTTGATAAATCTTGTGACATATTAATAAAGGAACAAATGGCTATTATTTTATGTTATGTGGACAAGAAAGGACATGTGATTGAACGCTTTATAGGTACATGTGATTGAACACTTTATAGGTATCAAACATGTTGATAGCACTGCAGCTCTCTCTCTCAAGAATGCAATTGATAGATTATTTTCAAGACATGGATTAAGCATATCTAGACTTTGGGGTCAAGGTTATGATGGTGCAAGTAATATACAAGGTAAGTTTAACGGTCTAAAGACACTTATTCTAAATGAGAACCCATTATTCTAAATGAGAACCCATGTGCATTTTATATACATTGTTTTGCTCATAAGCTTCAACTAGCTCTTGTAGCAGTAGCAAAAAAACATATTCAGATTGCATCATTTTTTAGCATGATTTCTAGTGTGGTTAATGTTGTTGGAGCTTTATCAAAGCGTTGTGACATTCTTCGAGAAAAACAAGCTACTATAATTTCTGAAGCACTCCAAAATAGAGAAATTTCAAGTGGGAGAGGTCTTAATCAACAATCTACTTTGAAATGTGCTGGAGACACGTAGTGGGGCTCACACTGTGGTACTTTAATGAGTGTAATTGGCATGTTTTTATCTATAACTGAAGTCCTTGAAATGGTTATTGATGATGGGTCAAGTTCTGAACAAAGATATGAAGCAAATATGTTAGTGGAGTTAATGGAATCGTTTAATTTTGTTTTTAGCCTACATTTGATGAAAAACATACTTGGAGTTATAAATGAATTGTTAAAAGTATTACAAAGAAAAGATCAAGATATTATAAACATAATAGCTTTGGTGAAAACATGTAAGCGAAGATTGCAAATAATGAGGAAGAATGATTTTAATTCTTTACTATATCAAGTCTCTTCATTTTGTGAAAAACAAAATATTAGTATTCCTAAGATAGATGATGCTTTTATAGCTCGAGGGAGATCGCGAAGATCTCCCAAAGAAAATCTCCAGAAATTACTAACTTATATCACTTTCATGTGGATCTATTTTATTCTGTTATTGATATACAGCTTCAAGAGTCGAATGATCATTTCAGTGATGATAATACCAACTTGCTTCTTTGTGTGGCTCAAACGACTTGGTTACTACTTTTGATAAGCAAAAGTTAGTTAGTCTTGCAAGGTATTATCCAAAAGATTTTCTAATGTATAACTCATAGACCTTGATGATCAACTTCAACTTTATATTATTGACATACAGTCAAGTACAGAATTTATGGAGCTAAAGGGAATTAGTGAGCTTGCACAAAAGATGGTTCAAACAGAAAAAATAAGGCGTATCCATTAGTTTATCGATTACTCACATTAGCATTGATTTTACATGTTGCTACTGCAACTGTAGAGAGGGTATTTTCTGTCATGAATATTGTGAAGAATCGACTACACAACTGAATGAGAGATCAATAGATGAATAACAATTCAGTTGTTTATTTTGAGAAAGAAATTTCTGATAAGATTGACGATGAAGCTATTATACATTGATTTCAAACCATGAGACATTACTGAGAGTAATTGTAATATATTTATGGACTTGTTTAAGAATAGTACAAATTTTTAATTTTGCTTTTTCAAAGAGAAATTTCTTTTTTCTTGTGCTTTATGGTAAGATAATTTTTTCTTTGCCTCCCCTAAATTAAATTCCTGGCTCTGCCCCTGTAAGCTCCGATGGTCGAGACATATCTCTATGAGATTGAACGAATACAACTATGCGACTTCGACAAGATCTTCATGCAGTTGATCATACCTTGACAAGATCTCTATTTGGTCCTTGAGCTCTTCATATTCAAGCTTTTTATTATATATGAGCTCCCAATTATGCGAGCTCTCCCCCTATATTCGAGCTCCTCACTATCTTTGATCTCGACGAGATCTTCACTCGGTTCCTCAGACCTTCAAGATCTCCACTGGATCATTGAGCTTTCTATTATGCAAGCTCTCCACCGTGTTCGAGTTCTTCATTATCTTCGACCTAGATGAGATCCTCACTTGGTTTCAAAAACCTCGACAAGATCTCTACTCGATCATTGAGCTCTCTATATTCAAGCTCCATTATATTCGAGCTCCATCATATTCGAGCTCTATCAGTAATTCTTCTCAAGTTTCTTCATCTCATATTGACTAATATGCGACTACTAGCTCGTAGGGTATCTTCATATACTTCGATGACTCCATCAATAAAAGTCGATGCATTTTCTTCATCCACTCTATCTTCATGCGTTGTCTACTTACAGTTTTATGGCAGTTATTGCAATACCATAAAACTCAGGGGGTAGTAGGATTAGAATTCCTCCTCACTTCAAGCCTCAGCATGTCGCACTACGCGACATCCCTCTACGAACTTCGAAGTAACTAAACATAATGTTCGTAGTTCGATATGATACAATGCTAAAATTTTACTTGACATAGAACTTTTGAAAAATAAATATTGAGTTTGAATCACTCACATTCGTTATTTTTTAGAAGTGAACTAACCTATCTTACTTAAACTTTTTATTAAGTTGAGAGCATTCGAATCGCAAGAGTTCTTATAGGTTTATACCTTATGGAAGATTTGTACACATAGAATTTCAAGTTGGGTCATAACTAGAATCACTATTAGTTCATAATTTATGATCAACCATCATTTTAGTTAGGAACCAATTAGAAATAAACTGACCATTCTCAAAAAATTTGTATTGAAAAGCAGTCTTAAAAAATATTATTTTACCTCAAAAAAATCCTATTCTCATCCGTTTACAGTGACACAAGGATGAATCTAAAATAGGAAAATGAACTCGACTAGGAGTAATTTGGGCCAAAATCACATTTCCAGGACTATGAATATTGTGACCACTGTTCACTGTTACATAGACTATCTGTCATTAATATTTTGACAATCCTTATAAATTTACTACAAAATTCTCACGAAAAAGGTCATTTTACCCAAAACACTACTAGTGAGGTCGATTTGAATATAACAGAATAACCACTCGACATAAATCAGGTACACGCACAATTATATTGTAGGAATCAGGCCCGGTCCCAAGGCCCAATATCCCAAAAGAAAAAAGAAAAAGCTCAGAGAATAGGAGCAAGAGGGTCATGCGGGAACACTACCAATCCAATAAAGACATCTTATTAAGTAATATCGGCTGTAATCGCAATAGCTTTGTCTTTCTATCTTTCCTTTGTGTGTTTCCTTCCTTCGACTTTGATCCCAAACAAAATCAGCAAAATTAGGAGAGAAAGTACGAACGAAGGAAAACTGAAAAGGCGGGAGTTGACGCGCGGTAATGGTGGATGGCCCAAACGAACAAGTACACCTCCATTAACTTCAACCACATCTATGACAAGAATCTCTCCTCCAATTCTAACCCCAATCCGAATCCGAACCCAAACCCAAACCCGGTCAAAACCCCGTATTCATCTTCGTCTTCCTCAGCTCCGTTTTCCTACTCCGCCATTTCTTCTGCCAACAACAAATCCCATGGCGGTGGCCGCATGCTCGTCCTGACCCGCCCCACCCCGAAACCCATTTCCATCACCCCACCACCGATTTCCCACCCCAAACCCCAACAAGTTCCGGTTTCGGATCCGGCCAGATCCGAACCCGGTTTCGAAGTGATATCGCTTCGGCCGTTGGGCAGGACAGGGGCTGGTGGATCGCCGGTTTTGTCTCCGGTTCCGAGTCAGGCAGGGGAAAAGGCGAGTCCGGTTGCGGTGTTGTCGTCGACGCCGGACAAGTTTGTTCCTCCCCATCTTAGACCCGGGTTTGCGGGCCGAGAGGAGAGGCCCGGGCCAGAGGTGATCCGGAATCGGGAGATGGGTCAAAGGTATTTTGGGTCGCCGGGTCGGTATGGGGAAGATGGGGGTCGACCCAAGTCGGGCGGTGGGCATGAGAGGATGAGGAGAGGGGGTGAATCGGATCTGGCAATTTTGAATCGGCCGCGATCAAGTGGGAATCGACCGAGTTCCAGTGGATGGTAACGTTTCTTATTCTTTCCCTTCTCTTTAAACATGGTGGTCATATAATATAGTATATATGTTATCTATTATAATTTATGAACATGGGTCGGACTTGTTTGTGAGTATTGAAATTTAAATTTCTCAGAGACATTTTCTTTTTGTAATGGATGCAAGGATATAAGGTTAGAGATAGTATGGACAAGAAAAGATGTAGCCATACAAGACTTGTAGTGACATGTTATGATTGTTAATCGGTATGATTTGGAGGTATAGAGAAAACTCAGTAGTACGCTCATTGCTTGCGTTCTTGGAGTATTCATGTGGTGAAATTATAATAATAACTAAGAAAAGATTCTGTCTGACTAAAGTATTTGTTAAGAGGATGAATGATAATGGAGTTGTATTATGATGCTTTTATTTACGGAGCACTCAATTTTGATGAGGATAAACTTATGGTCGGTTGTCAATGGATGTGATTGAGGTGGCTTCTCTTGCATTTGTTGGTTGATGAAGGTTGGATGAGTGAGAGTTGAGTGGTGTCTTGAGGATTAAGGTAAACTTTTATGGGCGTTATCAGTTAGTATTAGTTGTTATAAGAGAGAAGGTATTTTAACCACGGTGTTGGAAAGTAGAAGACGATAACAGAAATATTGTCATCGATGGCTTTATTTGATGATTTTTATTGGTGATATTGATGGTCAAGGACACTCGGAGAGAGAAGAAATCATTTTCCAACCCAACTCAACTAAGCTTGATAACTGGATAAGAAAGGGTAATGAGTTGTGTAATTCTGCCTCTTAGCCTCATCCAGCCTAAATATCCAAAGATTCTGCATAATTCTGTGAACTCGATCAAACAAAGATAGAATCTGTTTCACCTGTGAGCAAATTAACCAGTACAAAACCAAATTACCAAATTACTAAAGTTTAGGCAATAATGAATGTATTTCTAGCCTTCTAGGCACAAAACTTTTCAGCATAAAAAAACGAGAGACGCAGGATTTTTAGGTAAGGACTATATTTAATAAGGGAGATTCCTGTCTAAAGCTGTCAATGAGACAATGAGACCCTGTTCTGGCTTTTGTGTTTACTTCATCACAAATATACTTGTTTTCATTGTATTAACACACATCTGATGCAATATTTTTCATAGCTGAAGTGCTTTGCAATCATTTTTCTTGCCTTCCATATTTTGTCAACAAGAAAGCATAACCGGTTATCCAATAAAGTTACTGTTTTAGATTATATGATATCATAACTCTCTATTTGGGTGGATGGGTTGATAGATGATTTTGGATTTTAGTAATGCCAAATGTTTGCATATGTATTTTTTCCAAAAATGAAATGGATTTATCTAACGGTGGCTTGTTATGGTATGTTTTAATTTTTGTAATTGTTGGGGAAGTAGTTGTTGAATCTTTTATTTGGTTGCAGTGCGTACTTTCAGTTAAAGATGACTCACATTAAAAGGCAATTGCTTACCCTACATTGGCATGAGAACAACTTTACTTATGATGGCATTTTAAGCCACTAACTATGATACTAGAAGTTACGTTTTGAGAAAAAGAGATCAGACTAAAAGTTTACGCAAATCACTTGCCTGAAATATTCCTCCCCTCATCCCTATGAATTGGCTCTTAGCTATAGGTCCGTGAGATAGATTACTAGCCATCATTTTCTCTGTGTTGTGCATGAAGAAGGATTTGGGAACATGAAATTTTCCTTTCAGAATGTGGTTTTCAGTTTGTTAATTTACCAAATGTATCTAGTCTATTGAGAATGTCTTCGTTTCAGATTCCGTTAGAGAGGTCGAAATTTTTCCTGAGGACAAAGATGGAGCTCTATTGATGCCACATAGAATCTCTAGAGTGACCATTTACTACTTTTGTTCCCCTGGAATGTGCACCATTTGAAGCATGTTTGCAAGTTTCAGGAACAGGTTTTCGACCTTTATGGCCCCAAAGTGACGCTGTTTATAAGATATCTTGATTCCAGAATTTGAAGGGTTTTGCTTTTGTTATCAGACAGGAAAGGCCTTTGGCACCCAAGTCCTTTTTTTTGGCTTGGTAGTTGTTAGCTCTTTTTTACCAGTAAAAGAAGAGACCCGGGTCTATAACTATCTATGGGATGTATAATTAATTATCTAGTTATTATCTATGTTTACCTTTTCAAACTTTCCAAAGAGGTTAAAGGACTAGAGGGGAGCATCTATGTTCTATGATTGGAATCATAGAATGCTGCTGTTCTTTTACTTGATTGTACTTTAGACTTCTTTCTATATGAAAATTTATTTCATTGTTACCATCTTTTGCAGTTGTATCTTTTTTTTGTTCCCCTTGCAGTCAGGTACAACTTTTTTCTGTATCCTATTTAATCTCTTTCGAAGTTTCCGCTATATGGGAAAAAATGTCTTCATTTTTGTGAACGTGGGCTCATTGGCTAAGAGAAGCCAGAGAACATTTGTCCTGCTTCCATTTTGTGACCATGGTCTCCTCGTTTTCATACTTCTCTAATGGTGGCAAAATAAAGCTCAGTTTGTTTGATCAAGGATAGAGATGGTTCTTGTGAAATTTTAACTAGGTTTTGTTTTAATTTTCTGGGATATTATCACTTGGGAGCCCCATTCTTTACCCAAGATATGACTTCGGTTCTCGTTCTTTTATTTGTAGTTTTTAAGTTCTCGTGTTTTTATTTTTATTAACTTCAGTTCTTTCATCAATTTGCCGTCCAATTAGGCCATTAAAACCGACGAGCTTCTCACATGATAACTCAGCTGGGTTATCTTTTGTCATTAATCCAAAAAATTGCAGAGGACTTGCAGGTTCATGATCTCAGTCTCTCCTTTTTCGTCTTTAGCAGAGGAGTGAGTCCAAAGCTTAGGACTTCTTCTTGGTTTTATTTAATTTACAATTGTTATTAAAACTTATGGTACGAAGCGTTCTTCCTTTTACACTCATGCAAAGTTTCTGCCATTAAAGCTTCAAGCTTGAAGAAAGATATAGGCTAGAATCTGAGCTGATGTGAAGACATCATTGCCGAATCTAAACCCGGGCAGAAAGTTCTTTACATATCGAAATGTAAGGGTGATTATTTTGCTTAGATTTGAACTCAATATTATGTTTAATGTATTTTCTTTAACCAGAACCTTGGGTGGGTGCTAGTTCTGTAGTCTTTTGGAGCTTTGATCAAAACGAAAGGGAAGAAAAAAAATAAAAAAAGGATTTTCATGTATACTATTACTACTGCGTTGTTGCTTTGCTTACTTTAGTATTTGTTTACTTTATTAGGATGCGTTGGTTGCTTAATTTGGGAATGAATTCTTGAATTTAGGTTATTTCTAATGCCAAATTCAATATTTTTTTTTCTTTTTTTGGTTAAAAAGAGGTAATTAACTGGTTGATAGTATAAATTATGTGCTTAAGAAACATGTATGAATTATGGTTTGCTTCCTTTCTAAATTCAGAATTTTGCTAGATTGTGCAAATATGAGTTGTAGATTATATTTTCTATTAATTTTCTTAGATTATTTGTGTTTGTTGATCAGGATTTTTGGACATGCTTGTTAACATACAATGGAAGACCAACAAATTTGGATGTGTGGCCTTTGAATTGAGATTTGTTGAAGTTATGGCTTCTGATTTGGGATTAGTTTAAATTATAGCATTTGAAATTAGTTAATTGTGGTTTCGTGAAAGGTATATGATGGCCTTTCATTACTTTTATACTATTATTATTATTATTTTGTTTGGAATTAGTTCAAGAGGTTCAATTGAACTGGTTCAATACTTGGCCATTCTAGGTTTTGGGGCTTACTTCATTGCCGAAGACGAAGACACGGTTGAAGAAGGAGAGATTGGTTTAATGACAAAAAGATACCGTCGAGTTATCATGTGATCATGCTCGCGGATTGTGTTGGCCAAATTAGACTGCGTATGGGCTGAGAGTTACAAAAATAAAACTCGAGGACTTAAAAAGCTACAAATATAAAATGGAAACCTAAATCATACCTTGGGGAAGAATATGGACTTTAGGTGATATTGTCCCTAATTTTCCCTTTTTAAGTGTTGAATTCCTTGCCTTGTAAATTGGTACTAGAGCATTAACGTAAAAGATATACACATGAAAGGGATAAGCAATAGGGAGAACCAGATACTAGTAGTTTTTTTTCAACCGAAATGTACTGCACAAGTAACTGGTAATAAATATAAATTCAGACCCAATTAATCTGTAAATATTGGTGTAGTACATCATACATGTGAATTATTATTATTATTATTATTATACGTATTTTAAGAGAAGTCACCAAGAAAAGCTTTTTTAAGCATCTAAAGTTACAGCAGACACATCACACTCATAATTAGTACTTTTTTCCCCCAAGATAGTGAACATGAGAGAAACAATACTTTTTTTTGCTCGAAAGATAACAAATTAATCAAAGGATAAAAGCGTGCATGGTAGCCACAGTGGGGGTTACCTCCCATAATGAAAAGGTCCCAGATAGGTTAAGCCTAAAAGCCCAACTTGCCAAAGTGTGGGCCGACTTGTTGCACTCTCTAGGGACCCAAACAACATCCAGATCACTAAAATTCAAAAGCTGAAAAATTGAAAAACAAAGATGAGTCAAAGACCAACAAAAGACCGATCGCTTTCGGATAGCATTTGCCCAATCCAAACAATCAGAAACTAGCATCACATCATCCCAATTATTTCGCCTACAAGCCTGTAGACCCATCTCTAGTGCACGCCCCTCAGCTTCTAAAGCAGAAGAGGTAAAGAAGGGAGCTAGTCGATAGAAATAGGATTTGACCAAGACTATCCTTGGCAACTACTACTAGTGCTGCACACCCTCTTCCATTCTTGAAAGTTATTGTGAGGGAATACTTTATTTAGCCTTATTTGAGTATTATTTTTTCATACACGTTGATATGTGGTCAAGGGTAAACCTCAATGAGAGATCTGGCTGATCCTAAAATAGGAGTGATATTATAGCGAGTGAATCCAGCGGCCAAGAAAAGCTTTTCCCATTCCGTTCGAGTACGCTCTTTGCCAGAAACAGCCATCATCAACACATCATTGCAGAGTTGTATTTCAGATACCTCTTCATGATCAATCTTTTGGTTGTCAATTACCATGTCAATCACAATAACTTTCCCTCCCTTATCCCCATTCCTCAAAACTGCTTCTTTGCATCTCTTCAGTATAGTAACACAATCTTCATCGTCCCAATCATGCAGAAATAACTGAAAAAAAACAAAAAAAAAAAATTATTACAAATCATACCGTAGACACATTTGAGTAGAAAGTCTAGTATAGATTGCAAAATTCGAATGAATACATATGGCAAATCATCATATAGCACATCCTGATTTATGTCAAAATTACAGTACCATCATTTAAACCAAAACTATTTACGTTTTCATCCCAAGTATAAAATGCAAAAATTGAATGAATATATATGGCAAATCATCATATATAGTACATCTTGGTTTATGTCAAAATTACAGTACCACGATTTATTTACGTTAACATCCTTAGAATCAACATAAATTACACGGACACCCCTCTTCATTAATAGCTTAATTACGATTTTTCTGTTTCAATATTTTTATCCTCTATGGATTGTCACCGTGATATTGACATAACATGTACATGGGTGTTTAGTGTTATTTTCTCATCAATATAGAACAACATAATATATACATCTATGCATGTATATATACCTTTAATAAAATGGCATCAGCTGGAGGTATTGGGTCAGAAAACACGTTCCCTCCAATAAAAGTAATCAAGCCTGCTTCACTGCTTCCCTGCAAATCAGAAACCACATGTGGGAGATCAAAAACAGTGCATGTAACGTTTGGAAACTTGTTGGCTACGGCTTTGGCCATAGTTCCAGTGCCACCTCCCACATCGACTAGAGACTTCAAACCCTCAAACACCTCTTTATATTCTTCTAGAGTGACCTTTGCAATCAATTGTGAGTCACTCGCCATTGCCTCGTTGAAGATGTGGTTAAGGCTTGGCTCATCAGCCAAACAATCCCAAAAGGTCCTCCCCTCCGCCGTTTCGAATGCAGAAATGTCGCCGTTTTTCAACCAAGTGCTCAAGGTATGCCACGGCGCCATTGCTTCTGGAAGAAGGTGGAAAAGGAACAAAGGCTTCATTTTCATGAAAGCCGGCGCTTCGGATAGGAGAAGCCGGGTAGTGTTTGTGAGAGAGTAGGCTAATTCTTGGTGTTTTTGTTCATTTTGTAGTTGGCTTTGGTCAGCCATTTGGGCTGCGAAGAAGCCAGAGTGAACATTGATACGCATAATGCGGTAGACGCAGTGAGTTTTTGAAGGGTGGATTAATGGAAGTGAAGCCATGAGTTTGGAGAAAGTAATGGGTTGACCATGGTTGTGGATGATATCTGGTATGCCTAAATCAATGGCGCACTTTAATGACATAGATTTTATGTAGTTTAAGGAACAGTTCCACAAATGGGAGTGGGCTTGAAGCAGCTCACTAGAACTCATTGCCTCATCACTAAAACTCATTTTAATTTTCTTACCTTTTTTTTCTCGGGGGGTTATATTTAATTAATGTTGGAAAGTTAGCTGATTTTCAACTTGTGTTAATCAAGTAACCTTTTGGATGTCCATTTATAGATGTGGATACCGGAGTATGTTGATGAAGAAAGTTTGACTAATATTGAGATTTGATCAAGAGAAATACAATACGGACTAGCTAGCCATGGCTTTCCCTGAACTTGCTAAGACAGTAATTTCTACACGTCCTTTTTCTGTTTTTGGTTCTAGGAAAACGTTTCATCAACAACATAAGTCATTACCACAGCTTTTCATAAGATTTGACAAGTGTTTAAAAATATCTGTTATTTGATTGTTATTATAAGTTACATCGAAGTACTGGTTATTGTAATGCAGTTATACTTGATTAATTATAACGACTGAACTTCCTCCTTATTTTTTATTCTTTTAAAATAAGTATTTAAAATTATATCTTAATAGTTCTTCATTTTTTTATAAGTAAATAACACATTAATTGTGTCCAACCTTTAATATATGTTTGGCACATTGGTGTCGAACCTTTTTTTTTTTTTTTGGCATTCATTGTCTCTCTTTCCGGAAATTTATTTTTCTTTTTTCCTTTTTCATTCAAAATTTCGATACATATATGACATATGAAAGGGATAAAGTTGCACCATTGGTCCGTAATGTTTACTTCTTTTGCAAATTGCTTTGTGGTCCTCTCTTCCCTTTTATTCATTCAATGGTTTTTGTTCGAACAACAACAAACTGTGGGACCAGCTTTGACTCATTCACAATATGTATATTTGTTTACTTTTTTTTCCCTTCGTACATGATAACGTAATTAGACTCGCTTGCTCTAGATATCTTTTCCTTGGTGCTTTTATTTATTTTATTTTTTTGCTGAAGATCTCTTCCTTGGTTACGTTAATGTATTTCTTTGTCAGTGTTTTATCAAGCAATATTTCCAACTGGACAGTTGGACTTTCCTTTTCACTTAATTAGCACACTAGAGCCCTTGTCCCTTTTTCTTTTACAATCAGCCACACGTATCATATTTGAGTAGTATACATGCAAACATATATTATTAAAACTGACAAAAAATTAACGGTTTAAAATTATTATTTAATCCAGGTCGAGTTTTTATTTTTTCCAACACAAAATATATACCCTAAATTATGGTTCGAATGATCTTGATCATAAAGTTCGCGCGTACGTGGGTTGGCAGAAGAAGTAATCAACTTTTTATTTATTCTTTTTGACTTGATAAGAAATAAAAAATGCATAATTAGCATCGAAGGTATGCGCACATAATCTCAGTTAGGCTGGCACATACATCCTAGCAAAACTCATTTCACATGCACCCTGCGCTTCCAAATATATTAAAAAGAGAAAATAAATCATTACAATGTATATTAACACTACTAAAAAAAGACCAACGACGTCACTTGAACCACGTCGTTTTCTAAAGAAAACGACGTGGTTGAACTCTCACGTTACGTCATTTAAAAGTGATGTGATTGTAGATTCTACCACGTCACTTATATAACGAGCGACGTGATTGGGCTATGTACCACGTCGTTTTTGTAGAAAGTGACGTGGTATATTATTTTATTTAATACTACGTTGCTTTCTATAAAAGCGACGTGGTAAGAGTTATGCACCACGTCGTTTATGTAATGAGCGACGTGGTTGGACACGTACCACGTCGCTTTTACAGAAAGCGACGTGGTGTACTATTTTATTTAATACCATGTCGCTTTCTGCAAAAGTGACGTGATAGGGGGCTCATGCTAGCCATTTTATCAATCCGCACTCATAAAAAATACTTCCTCACGACCGTCATTCAAAACCATCAACCCCATCAAATCATCCCCCAACCCCAATTAGAACAAATCCAAAATTTTCAATACATTCTCTTTCAAACTCTACCTATTTTGAATTTCAAGTACTTCTCTCTCTTATTTCAGTTTCTTCAATTTTTAAGTCTTTGAAAATATATGTAATAGCCTTTTTTAATCTTTTAGGTGCTGATTTTTCTAACTATCATTGACAAAGCTGAGGCACGGAAAAGGAGGCAAGGGAGGAAGCGATACCGTAAAGATTTGCGCAATGGATCACGAAGTCGGTGATTTGACGTTTGGTTTGTAGAGGTGGTGTAAAGCACGTGTATCATTTTTCTGATCTACAAGGAAACCCGTTGGGTAGTTAAGATTTTTTAGAACGCTGTAACCTACACTAGTCGAGCACACGGCAGAGTATGCATGGGAGGAAGATGACACGTACCACGTCGCTTCTTGGAGGAGTGACGTGGTATTCCATCCAAAAGCGACGTGGTAGGACCCTAATAATTGATAATTTATGGCCTACCACATCACTTTTTATACAAGTGACATGGTAAGTCAGTATACCACGTCACTTTTTATACAAGTGGCGTGGTATAACGTAGGGCTACTACATCACATGTTTCCACGTCGCTGGAGAAACTATGTCACTCCATAAGCGACATAGAAAATATTTTCTGTAGTAGTGTAAGAAGAGACAAAAGGAAAAAACCTATCAAAATTGACCCGAAGGAAGCATAAAGTGATCAAATTGAGTTGCTCAAGTTACTTGTAATAATCACTTTCTCTGGAATAGGAACGGTAGCAGCCCATGAGCGCCTTTGAGATGAGCATGCTCAACTAATTATCTAGTTGAGCATGCTCAACTAATTATCTAGTTGAGCATGATATACATATATTTTCAACTTTTTCCTCCTAGATCTAGTCAAATATTATATATCAAACAATGTTGTTGATTAAGGGATTGGTACACTGGAATGATATAGATATATTTCATCTTTTTTCCTTTTAGAATTGTCAATTTACATACCAAACAATGTAGCTGGAGGACTAATGATAGCAACGTCAATTTCTATGTCACTTCAGAGAACATTGAAAATTATTGACTTCATTAATATTGTATATATCTATGTTAATTTTTCACTGATAATTAATGGTCAATATATATTTATTATAGAATAACCATATATAAAATATCCCAATATTTTGAAAGAAAGGTATACTTTTTCCTTTGAAAGTAATTTGAAAGTAACAGGCATAATTTTTGTTACACGTGCCTTTGACAACTGGGATCGTAAAAAAGAATTTCCATGACCTGATTTTGTTCGTGTATATATGTCGCGAGTTGATGTTGGTGTTTTGGTCGTCTTTGGAATATCATACATTGAACTATCTTTATGCGGAAGAATTTGTCACTGGCTCGTTAAAGCATGATGACAAGCAAATACACAGTGACAGAACAAAGAATTTTGTGTAGTGGGACTAGAATTATGACAAGCATATACACAGTGACAGAACAAAGAATTTTGTGTAGTGGGACTAGAATTATATTTTTTTATTTTGTATAGCTATTTCACAATTTATTTATTTTTTGACGAGAATTTATATATATATTATTTATTTGTAGGAGCTATTCTTATTTTAGTGGGGCTTTTATATAGAAGTGATATTAAATATTGATAAAAACATACAAATATTAGAAGGGACTATATCATTGAGGGGCGCTTGAGCTCTCGCACTGGGCCTGCTCTCCCTCCGTCGCTGCATATATATAGTTATATATGTGTGTATATATATATAAGCCTATCTGTAATTGTTAATTAAGATTATTAATCTGTTGATTAGATGCCGATCGATGCTCTTGTTGTGCGATTTTAAATCTACGCTACGCATATCAGTTATCAACGACAAATAAAGAAAGTCACTAATGTTTCACTGGAGTCAAAATACTAGGTCGCATAACATCTTCATAATCAACATATCTGCGATCTTCCTCGAATAATCAATATGCGACCTGAAGCGACAATAAAAAAGAAAGTGGATAGAGCTTTATAAAAACAAGTAACTTACAAAAAAGAAAACAAGCTTCTGTGTGGAGACCAAGAATTCATCTATTAAGTCATTACCTAACTGTATTATTATCCGAAATTGTATTCACATTGTATAGTTTCTTATTCTCACAATTAGGAAATACTGATACATCTCTATCTATATAAAGGAGGTTCAGTCTCATTATTTTTTATCTCACAATTCACTTCACTATACTTACGCTCTGTAATTTTCTCTTTGCTCTTATCTTGAGACTTAGAGATATTTGTATCTCTCTAGAAAATAGTAGAGAACAGTAGATGTAGACTCATTCTTTTGGGCTTGAACTACTATAAAATCCTTGCGTCTCTTATTTGCTTTATTTTTCGTCACTTTACACACAATTCTTAATTCGCAATTTCAGTAATCAAGGTGTTGACAAAATCTCCATCAACAGTTCTTATTCACAATAATTTACAACTTATTGTACCGCACTATTATATGTAAATATATATACCAAGATAATTAATTATGATGATCAAAGATGATCACAAGCAAACAGTTCATAGAAGATAATTTACATGTTAATTAATTTTGATATGATTTGATCTTTAAAAACATGAATTAATATAACTTTTATGATAAACTCATTTATTTAAGTCTATTAATCTACTTTTACTTGCTCATACGTTGAAATATAGTATTATATTTCCAACGTTTATTTAACATATATTGGATTTTTTTTTTCCTTGGTTAGTTTTACTAGTGAAATTAACTAGTTGTAAAATAGTTGGAGGTTGTCTTTGAAAAATAAAGATTAATTATAACTATTAGCATTAAAAAATAAAAATAAAAGAAACAAAAAGATATATAGAGGTACATTGTGGAACTACTTGTGGTCGGAAAGTGATGCTACATTGCTATATACGTGGTTAATTTGCTCCTTCAAAAAAATTCTAACGAGGGGGTAGGCAATTTTGCTGATGTGGAACTCTCCTTGGTTTCTTTTCCTTGGATTTTCGTTTCCTTTGTGAATGTATTATTTCTTTTGAATAATGCTATGGCCCGCTACTAGTGCTTAACACCACATAAGTGTTATTGAATAATTATAATTAATAAATTAAGTTGCACATAAATTTTATTTAAATTATAATTATAATAAACTTGTAAACATTATTTATAATTATAATAAACTTGTAAACATTATGTGGTGTTAAATATCATTTCATACCTGTTATCATTACTCATTTCTTTTATAGGTATTGTATTTCTTGGGCTTTTTCGCGCATGTCTACTTGGGTGCCAACATATATGTGGCTTGTTTCTAGGCCTAGCTTAAATTAGTCTTATTCATTAAATAATAATAATAATAAAGAGGTACATTCATAGCATGTACACACAAACATGAGAAAGCATTACTTTATTGCTTGACAAAAACTTCATCAGCACAAACTTAGGCCTTTGAAAAGGTACACGATTTTTTGTAAAATATTGTTTATATTTTTAACAAATTTTGTAACTTTTGTCCGTATTCGTATATTACGTATAGGTCAAGCCTCCAAGTACAATTCAAAAGGCAATTTCTAGCCCCAAAAAAAAAAATAAATAATAAATAACAATATTAGTGGGGCTGTTGAGTATGTCATAATAATCAACGGTGAGTTCCCAAGACCATCGCTTAGATTTTAGAGGATATATAAGTGATGAAATATTGCATTGGCAGGAAATAAATCAACTGTCTCCATTTTATTTATTGAAATGGAACTTCAAATGACATAAATTATTCAAAACAAGAGAAGTCATGACCCAAAGGGAGCTTCTTTCAAAACCAGACAATACTCGTCAAGAGACTCCACCTCCACAATACATAGTGACCAAATTATTCAAACTAAGCTAAGAGAACAACAATAATATTTTTTATCTTAATTTTGTATGCTAATATCCTTCTTTTTTTTTTTTTTTTAAAGTCTTATCTAGACTCATGAATAGTAAACCAATTCCACACCTAGATAGAGATCTCGTCACTCTGAGAAGTAATACATACTAATTAATTAGAGCATGCATTGCATGCATGCATGGCCTCTCAAGGGTAAAGCTCAATGAGAGACCTCACTCCCAATTTGGAATTAATTTTATAGTTACTAAATCCAGCGGCATAGAATAGTTTCTCCCATTCCTTGAGGCTTCGCTCCTTGCTAAAGAAAGTGGCCATCATTATCAGATCATTGCACAGTTGTATTTCAGTCAAGTCCTCTTTCTTGATCTGGCTTCCAATGACCATGTCTATTATTATGACTTTCCCTTCTTTGCCGTTTTTCAAAATTGCTTCTTTACATCTCTTCAAGATAGTCACACTGTCTTCGTCATTCCAGTCATGCAGAATCCACTATTTGGCACATATCATCATTAATTGAACCAAAATTAAACACCATTCTCATGGAAAGAAAAATTATTTAATTAATACTAACTAGTATAGGTTTCTATAAAATTTAACCATGGTTAAATTAAAAAGAAAAATTAAAAATCACAAACAAATTTATGACTATAACAACGTAAAAGTAACTGCATGAATTTCAATAATTTCTTATCTATATATATATATATATATATATATATACCTTGAGAAGGATTGCATCAGCAGGAGGTATTGGGTCAGAAAACATGTCTCCACCAACAAATTCCAAGTTCTTAGTTCCCTGCAAACCAGAGACTACGCGTGGAAGATCGAACACGGTGCACTTGGTGTCCGGGAGCGCATTGGCAATGGCGAGGGCCATGGTTCCTGTGCCGCCTCCGACATCGACCAAGGATTTCAAACCCTCAAAGACCTCTCTACACTCGTCCAGAACGACCTTCGAGGTCAGCTTGGAGTCACTGGCCATGGTCTCGTTGAATATGCGGGCAAGCCTGGCGTCTCCGGCCATGGAATCCCACAAGGTTATCCCCTGCGACGTCTCGTAGGCGGTGGCATCGTCGGTCTGCAACCACGCGCTCAAGTGATGCATTTGGCTCATGGTTTCGGGGAGAGCGTTGGCGAGAAAGAACTCTCTCATCCTCAGCGACGCGTCGTTTAGGAGTAGACGAGAAGAGAGAGTGAGAGAGTACTGATCATGATCTTCTTCTTGGTCTCCTTCGCTTTTGCCGACTTGTTGGGAAGCAAAGAAGCCGGCGTGAACGAGGAGTCGCATGAGGCGATGAAGGCATTGAGCTTTGGAAGGGTGGATATTAGGGAGTGAAGCGATGAGTTTGGAGAGAGTGATGGGTTGGCCATGGCTATGGATGATGTCTGGGATGCCTAACTCAATGGCGCATTTCAATGACATGGCTTTCATGTAACTCACAGAACAGTTCCACAGCTGAGCATGAGCTTGAAGCAACTCGCTACTACTCACTTTACTCATCATCAAATCCATTTTTTTCTTTCCTTATCTTTTTTTCGTTTTTTGGTTAATGAGAAGAAATTAAGTTCGCCTTTTGAATTTGGTCTACACTAGATCTTACAGTTAATCCTGAATTCCATGAGACCGCATATATATAGAGTAGAACATATATATATATATACGTGCATGTAGATGAAAAGGACGGAACGTTGAATTTTGAAATTTATAAGTTAATTATTTGACAAGAGGAATACAAAACGAATTCAGCAAGCTTTTCCTTGACGTCAATAAATACGCAGCATTTTACACGTCATTTTATTACAAGTAATGCTTTTTTCTAGTTTTTTTTTTTTTTTTTTCAATCAAACAATGAGGGTAAGTATCATGAGAAGTAGAAGAATTCCTATTAGGATTGGGTCCTGTTGGTCGCTTAACATTGTCAAACTTTCACTTTCATTATGATTTTAATAGTTTTGTCTCTGGATATACTACTGACTTGATGATCAGAGATTGTTTGGCATGTAACAGTGGTCACTATTTACGGCCACTATCGCATTAAACTAATGTGAGTCTCATTCTGACATTATGTGCAGTGCACATTGGTGATCGTATGAAAAATCACACAGAGAGGTACAAATTATCTCCATAATCCCTTACTCAACAACTCTCAAAAAAGCAAATATTATAATGAAAAAAGAAAAAGAACAAGGGTAACAAACAACAACCCGAAGACCGAAAAAAAAAAAATTTGAAAAGCGACCAAAATGGAACCAAAGGATTGAGCTCGGTTAAAATTAAACTAGGCCTGCAAAACCAAACAGAAAAAAAAAATCTAACGAAGAAAAATAGTCCATAAATCTGGAAACCACTAATGAAAAGGGTAAAAGTTCCACTACCTTTCTATTTAGAAAAAATAAAGTACGTAATTGATATGGTACTATATACTTAATTAGAATTTAATATTTGTTTTCTCTTTTAGAATCACCCGTTAACTTAGCTAAAAGTGTAGCTCAGTTAAGTTATAAATTTTATAAAAAAAATGTATTATGGAATTCACTATTTTCTTTTTATGAAATATAAGTGAGCTAGTATATTTTGATTTTTTTTTCACTATATTCAATGTTATTCCACGTTGACATCTAAATAGATACTTTTGACGTATTAAGTCCTCCAACACCATAGTTAAGTATAACATTGGTTCTTCTAGATGAATAAAGAGCTGAAAATGTGTCTATGTCGACATTGCTACAGTAGGACAAGCACATTTATTCTTAAATTTCAACGATCGAAAATGGCGCACTTAACTATATATATATTTTAAAAATAGTGGGTTATTAAGCTTAGCAGCACACACTAATATTAATCACAAACATAATACGTATGGATCTCGCTTCTCTATATTATAATTCAATATTCTAATTCTAAACTGTAGTCTAGTCCAATTCAATCCAATTCGAAATACCAAACGGCTATAAATTCATTGAATAATGCTACATATAAAACATGATTGGACAAAAATTGGATCGAATGGTTGGTTTTTGTGGTTTTAATTACTATTGTTAATAGTAATTGATATTGTAAGGTTAACCATTATCTTAGTTTTTTCAATTGTTAATTTGAAAGTATGAAAATTTAGATATGACTATATATATATATAATTTTAGATATGGTCCAGTCCATTACATGATTTAACTAATTCCTATCATGAATATATTTATTTAATATGACATTGGATAAGATTAAATCATGTAATGGGACCACAGTGGGACTACATCCTATCTATATATATATTAATTAAATTTGTACTCTCAGTATGAAAAGATTTTTCAGAGTTAATTCGTCGCCATCACAAATTCATTAACTAGCCGGTACATGAACTGAAAGTTCAACCCATTAAACAACCTATATATTAATTAAGCCATATAAGTTAATTGCACAATGATATATAGTATGATCATATAAAAATGGATCTGGTGTATCATGATCGAAAATCCAAAGCCATGATTTTTAGTAATTTTAAGTTAAAATATAACAAAATATTAATTTTATGAAATTTAACAAAAATAAAATATTAGATAATTTTATTTTAGTCCTTAAATCATTATGAATTCTATAACCATTAAAAATTCTTATTAGTTTTTTAATTACTTAAGAAAAATACCCGTTAAAGTTCAAGAAAATTTTTAGCTATCTCATTTGAATACTTGTTGAGAAATCATACATTTTCGTAAATTAAGTTCAACTGAAAACTTTAGTTTAATATCTAAAATAATTTACATTAAATCACTTGTAGTTTCAAGTTCTCAAATTTATAACAAAACCATCCTCATACATCCATTTAGTAGATTTTTCAATCTTGGCTAAATAATTGAATGAGGCAAGAAGGTTAACAGAGTATAGACACCCATCAGGGATTAAGAGTAGAACTACAAACACAAGCTGCACAACTTGTCTATTCATCAAAATAACTACCACAGATAGTCAAATACCTGAAAGTAGGAAAAGTAAAAAGATGAGCATTCACATCCTCAGTAGAAATTCAATTACCCTTTTTGAATGGATGCAATTTTTACTAAACCTGCATGGTTAATACCTTTTTCAAAATCCATTTATAAACAAAGATTATAAAACAATTATATCCAAAATAATCGCATATTCAAAATCAAAACCAAAAGCACATGATTGTATATATCATACACCAACCAATGTAAATGAGTGAGCTCTCATCCTCCCATCACGGTCCTGTAATATCCCTTACCAAAGATACCCAGCATCCTGACACTACCCGAAGATGTGTCAGCTAAATACCTGTGTAGGGGCCTAGGTCTTTCACCTAGCGCCACAGCAACTTGCCAACAATCGAAACTACCATGATACAATAATAGAACTCAAGTGTATGATCCTATGGTATGTATAACATGTAACAAGATATGTAATAACTATGCAAAATACTCACCAAACAATACTTTAAAAATACCACTTGGCATTATTCTAGGACTTACTGTAATATGGGTAGCACACCGCTGTATTACCCCATAATCACAATTTAAAAATATGTATAAAAAATCACACAGTCCAATTGTAACACCCCAAGTCTCACATCGGGTATGCTCTGGAAAGATAATTGGTATTTATGTGGTGGTCTGTGAGCCCAAAAGTACCTTCAAGCTAGCACTTTTGGGTGAGACCTAGTAGTATTACATTTGGTATCAGAGCCGACCCAGTCCATACCTGTGTGGGCCTAAGAAGGTTGCCATGGACCGGAATTGTGGTGAATGTGGATCCTACCCATAGGGGTTATATGTGAGCTATTGAATGTGGACCCCCTAGCGAGGACGCTAGGCCCTTAACGGAGGGAGATTGTAACGTCCCAAATCCCACATCGGGTATGCTCTGGGAAGATCATGGGTATTTAAGTGGTAGTCCGTGAGCCCAAAAGTACCTTCAAGCTGGCACTTTTGGATGAGGCCCAGTGGTGTTACACCGATCCCAATATAATCTAATGTGTTTCAACAATTTATCAATTATCTTACAATTCACGATTTTTCATAAAATCAATTATAATGCAATTATAAATCAAAATAAGTATAAAATCAGGTAATTGAATCCCTACCTCAAGATAGTAGCCATACCAAGATAATGATGTTTGAAGAAATTCTCGTTGGTCACTTACGTGATCGAATGGTTGTTTCCGGATCTTGATAAGCTCACTTGAAAAAGTGACTTTTCCAATGGAGTCTTAGATTGAGAAACGGAGATCGCTACTGAATTCAAAACACTCGAAAATGCTAGGTTAGACACGATTTGTCAAAAGTAGATCCTGGAATGGGACCCGGTCCATAGCACGCAAAACGATACTATTCACGAGCTTCGGAATTTGTGCCAATTCGAAACAGATCGATATATTATATATTAAAACTCGTTTCTCATTTTGACTAAATCTAAATTTGAAGTCAGATTTCAGTTTCGAGGTCTCGAGCATTGAATGGGCTTTAAATCTGAGAATTATAAAAATGTCTCTTTTTGAAATCGATTTGTAAAACGTTAACTTTTTCTAAAGTATATAGAAAAATATTGTCTTTGCGAATTATTTGTAAAAATGTCATTTTTGCATAAATATTTCAAAAATAACAGTTTTCTAATCTCATAGCCAAATCTCAATAGTAACTGATTTCAGTCCAATACTATTCCGTTTTACAAAAATATCACTTTTATCCCGAATTAGAAAAATATCATAATTTTCAAGTTAAAATTTCTCTCAAACCGACAACATTTCAATACAGCACCACTATATTTATTCATAATTCAATCTCCTCTATCACCTCATATAACTTTTATTGCTATAAAAATAATTTCATAAAAAAAATTATAAAAATATCATTTTTTAAACTTTAAAAATGGTTAAATCAGAAAATCACCAGGGAAGCTGCTGGTCAGAGCTCACAGACTGGGTAGACTCCGGTGGCCAACGATTTGAGAAGAAGGAAGAAAAATAAGGCGCGCACGGCGGGAAATTTTTTTTGCGGAATTAAGTTCTTGTGGCACCCCGGTCGGATGTGGAATGACAAGAACTAGTCCTCCGATCGACTCGTGGTGTGGACCGATACAGATTGAGGAGGCGGCCCAAGTTCGGGCTGTCGATATACCCGTGGAAATTGAAGAAGAAGAAGAAAATAAGAAAGGGAAAGAGAGTAATCGAGTTTAGAAGAAGAGAAGGAGAGTGTTGTTTTTTAAAAACAATTGTGAGTCCCATAGTTAAAAATAAAAATCAGATAATGGTTGTAGTGGATTGTCGGTAGGAGGAATAGAGAAATGAATGTTTTGTAGTGTTTTGAAAAGCCATGGACCCACCACTATATATAAAATATTATATTTTATTTTAAGTATTTTTTTTAAGCAAAAATTATTAGAATACCCTTGAAATATTTGGATTTTTACACGGTGGTTTTTATGGCTGTCAACTAATTATTAATATTGTTCATATACAGTAATTAATACTGTAAGGTCTACCATTAGCTAATTAATTATTTTTTTAAAATATAAAACCTGAATTTATGAAAATTTGGATAGTAAATTTTTACACTCTCTGTAAAAACCTTGAATGGACTTTTCATAAATTGAAAAAAATAATTTAATTATTTAAGTTGGCTGAAATTTTAATAAAATTGAATGAAGGATCAAAGTGAGAGAATTTGTTGAAGTTGAGGTCAATTTCGAAATTTTTAAGAACAAATTTGAAGAGAAAATTGGACTAGGGGTTAAAATGCAAATCTGGAAACTCTTTTCCCCCATTTCAGATCTGCCACATGTCACCATTTCCCCAAAAATTTTATCCAATCCCTAATATTCTCTCCCTCTCTCACGTTACCCCCTCTCTCTTCTTCTTTTCTTCTTTCTTCTTCTTCTTCTTCTTCATTTTCGACCTTCTCCCTTGCGTGGCACAAAATCCAGCCACCGGCGTCGACCCACCGCCCAACTCCGGTCGGAATCTCTTCCCAGCTGACCAGCGATCAGACGCCGCCCATTTCTGGCCACCATCGCGCAGCCAAGTGTGAGAAACAAAGGTGCGAAGTCGCGCCCAACCCGCGGCCAAACAGGGCGAATTTCGGCCTTCCGCCGCCCATAGCCACCTCCCACTGCTGTGAAAAGGAAGCCCAAGCTCTCTTGAGTCTAGCCCAGCCCCTCACCGCTACAAATTTCTGGCCAAGAAGCTCCGGTGAGCGTTTAAAAGTTTTTGTGGTATTTTTGTCACGAAAAGTGACATTTATCCAATTACTTTTGCTATGTTAATCCATTGTACATGATACTTTAGGAGATAAAAATATGGTTTAAGATAGGAGAAAAAGTAGTCGATTTGTGGAAATTGAATGTAAGAATTGAGAGAAATTCAGGTCTGAATTTTGTGGTATTTATCAAAATATTTTCAGAAAATGGTATTTTTGTAACTTTTCTAATTAGTTTCTAATTAAGTCCAAATTTGAGCTAGAGACTTCGAAACTGAAATTGGACTTCAGAATTGGACTAAGTAAGGTCAAGAGACGAGTTTTGATATAAAACATCAATAGGTTTTGAGTTGGCACGAAATCCGAGACACGAGGCTCGGAATTTCGCCTCAATTTGCGTGCCACGGGCCCGGGGCCCAAATTAATCGAATTATATGTCGAACCCAATATTTTTGGGTGTTCTGAATTCAGTGGTAGCCTCTGTTTTACAATTTGAGGCTTCGTTTGGAAAGTCACCTCTCAAAGTGAGCTCACAGGATCCCAAAACGACTTTCTGAGCGACCGGGTGACTAACGGGAGAATCTACGGGCGCCAATAGCTTAGTCTAGCTATCCAGATGAGGTAGGGGTTCAATTACCAAGTTTTTAACTTATTTTGTTTTAATTATGCATTATGACCTATTTCTTGAAATTATCGATTTTCATGGATTTTAATGATTTGAATGGATATTTGATGAACTTGTGAATTGTTGAGATATATTGGATTGTTCGAGGATTGGTTTATATAGTTTTTATGCAGATTTAAAATTTTGGTTTTGGGAAAATATAGCTGTTATGCTGCTCGATTTTCTGCAAATCTCAGAATAATACCAAATGAGTTTAAAGCATGATTTCTTGATATACTTGACGCATGGTTATTACATACTCTGTGAAATGTTGTACCTACCATAGGATCACACACTTGAGTTTCATTTTAGCATTATGGTATTTAGATCGCTGGCGAGTTGCTGTAGTGCTAGGTGAGAGACCTAGGCCTCTGCGCAGGATTTGCTGATATACCTCTGGGTAGTGTCAGGATGCTGGGTACCTCTGTTCAAGAGGTATTACAGGACCGTGATGAGAGGATGGGAGCTCGTATATGTATTTATACTTGGTTGATTTATGATATGTACAACATGGTGACTTTAGTTTTGATTTTGAATTTGAATATGTGATTACTACTGATCATATGGAAACTTGTTTTATAACTGGATTTTGGAAAGGTACTCACTATATAGGTTTCAAAAGTTGCATTCATACTAAAAAGGTAATTGAATTCCTACTGAGCATGTAAATGCTCACCCCCTTATCTTTCCCCTCTTAAGTGGTGTACAGTGTGACTTGGGCAACTCCGGAGCGGAGTGACTAGGACTGAAAGATTGTTCTAGTTTAATAGTTGGTAACTACTTAATAACTCATTTTGGAATTATTATAACATTTAAGGCTCATACTTTGGATTTAATCTGTATTATCTATTATGCCTACTTGTGATGACAATGGTGATGCATATTTATGTTTTATTACTATCATTAACAGTCTACGTTTAGTGGTGATCACAAACTGTGGGAATTTACAATTTGAATTATTTTTATAAACTTTTACAGAAGCTGTCGTTTTAAACTAGCTGTCGTTTTTCTGAAAAATTGAAGTTTCTAAAATTTTTCTAAAATAAATTTTGAATTTCTACTTGTGAAATTCCTTTTCTGCTACTGGCCCAGAGTTTGGGTCGTGACACTCTCGGTATGAAAAGCTTTTTCCAGTGTAAATTGTTGCCACCACAAACTCATTCACTAATAGGCACCTGAAACTATATATGTAAGTACTACCACTTGGACCCGCATCTGATGATTAATCAGTGCTTTATCATTCTTTAGGACCAAATTAAAGGGAAAATATTTATTGATAAACTAATATGTATTCCATAGAATCGAAAACAGTTCTAATAAAAATAAACCGAGAAGGTTAACAACTAGCTAGCAATTAAGATATATGATAATTTGGTGTTATTTATTCGTTATGATGAACCACATGTACGTAATGCATATTCAATATGATCGTAATCTCAATTTTCTTATGAGCGCATTTTTCTTTTGCAAACACACATATATATATATATATAATAGTATCTCATACATATGCATGTAATACTTCTATATAGATATGTTTTCAGGGGTAAACCTCAATGAGAGACCTCACTCCTAGTGCTGGATGGATTTTATAATGACTGAATCCAGCTCCCAAGAGAAGTCTCTCCCATTCCATTTTATTGCGCTCCTTGCCCAAGGTGAAGGCCATCATTGTCATATCAAAACTGAGTTGTATTTCAGTCAACTCCTTATCGATGTTTTGGTCACCAATTACCATATCGATTATAATAACCTTCCCTTTCTTGCCGTCAATCGAAACTGCTTCTCTACATCTCTTCAATATGTTCAAACTATCTTCGTCTTTCCAGTCATGCAGTACCAACTAGTTAATTAATGCAAATATGTCAATAGAATCAAGAAATTACCCTTTGTCAATAAATATTGACGAAGAAGCTATAATATATCTAGTTGAAATAAAATATTTTAATCAACTGTTTGATAATAATATGATCGATATAATATTTAATATTGAGCAACTGGGAGATATGTATGTATATATATATATATGTTTTCCAAGAGTGATTGTTTGTGCAAAAGTATAAGAGTAAATTGAAGAATAACATCTCAATATGTACCTTGAGTAAAATAGCGTCTGCAGACGGTATCGGGTCAGGGAACATGTCTCCTCCAATAAAGTTTATGTTATTATCACTTCCTTTCAAATCAGCAACAACGTGTGGGAGATCAAACACAGTGCAGCTAATATGTGGAAATGCCTTAGCTATGGCCTTAGCCATGGTTCCAGTACCACCTCCTAAGTCAACCATGGACTTCAAACCCTCAAAGACCTCTCTACACTCTCTTAAAACCACTTCTGCGATCAGCTGGGAATCACTGGACAGTGCCTCATTAAAAATGTCACTCATCCTTGAATCTTGAGCGAGGTAATCCCAGAAAGTCCTCCCGTCCGATGTCTCAAACATAGTGGCGTCATTGTTCTGAAACCAAGCGCTCAGTGAATGCCATGGGGCCATCGCTTCAGGCAGAATTTGGGAGAGAAAAAAACCCTTGGTCTTCAAAGCCCCCTCTTTTAAGAGAAGCCTAGAAGCCAATGTGAGAGAATAGTAGTACTCTTCTTCTTGATCTTTTCGATTATTGGTACTTTTGTCGAGTTTTTGGATTGTGAAGAAGCCAGAGTGAACTAGAACACGCATTTGACGATAAATGTACTGAGCTTTTGAAGGGTGGATTGGTAGTGAAGCAATGAGTTCTGAGAGAGTCATGGGTTGGCCATGGTTGTGGATTGTATCATGGATGCCTAACTCAACGGCGCACTTTAGTGACATGGACTTTATGTGTGCAACTGAGCAATTCCACAGAAGAGAATGGGCTTCAAGCAGCTCAGCAGAACTCACTTCACTCAAGTAATTAGTAATATCCATTTTTGGTGAGCTCAAAACTTTTGTTTTTGGTATACGCACGGATTAATTATAAGCTAGCTTGAGGAGGGGAAGACGTACAAAACTGACTAGCAAGCTTTTCTTGAACTTTTTTTTGTTTTTTTTTTTTTTTTGTCTGCATGTTGGAAGAAAATTATCTGCAACTTATTTGACTTGCATGACTAGTTATCATCAGCTGTTATCATATTTACCTGCACGTGATTTACTTTGTTGGCTTATAATTAAGTCGAATAAATATCGTTTTAGGTAAACTAATTTCTCTTTAAGGCACCAATGATGCGTGCATTGGTTAATTAACTTAATTTCCACTCTTTCCAGTTGGATTATTAAATTAAAGACTGATGGAGCCATCAACGGCTACCTGCTCTTGTCCAAGTGGATTTGGTAAGAGTTTTTCGCAATTGTTGCGGATTCTTGAATGTGGGTTGTGGCCTCTTGGTTTCCTCTCTATGATGTAGAAGTGGGGCGCCTTTAGGCGATTATATTCTAGGTGTTTGGTCGGCTTGAGATGGTGAGATGTTTCTTGGTTGCATTCTTTCGCAGTTGCTTACATTTGCGTTTGTTTATGACTTTTCGTGTAGCTTATGTTTACAGAATAAGAAAATCAAGGAGTTTGAATATTGTTTTGCTTCATTTGCTGTCTGATCTCTCTCTCACACAGGACTAAGTAATAACATATTGAATGTTAGATTATTCATACAGGACTTTTTGCCAAGCCATTGTTAACAAGCTAATTAAGGCGATCTCTTATAGTATTTTATTTGAAATTTAAGTTTAAACCAAAAAAAAAAAAAACAACTCTGATTTTACAAATAGAAAAACTAGGGAAAAATAGAAGTCTCTGTTTGAATTTATTAGCACAAGACTGCCATCGTTAAATTTCTCTGGTATTAGATGACCAAATTGTGAGGAAATTACTCTAATATATATATATATATATATATATGCAAACTGTTTATATAAATAGCATAGCTTATTATAGTGAAAAATGCTATAGGGAAGACCGGCCGGGGGGGTGTTTTGGTTTGGGGGTTTGTGTGGAGGGAATGCTAAAAGAGAATATTACGGAATAGTTGAGGTCGGACCCACATATCAGATACCTCTGCCTCATACTCATACATATTGCGAAAAGTCGTCATTGGCATTAACCAAAGCACATTAATCGTCTCATGCGTCTGAGGAAATTCCTAGTCCTATTGCTCTCGTTGTAGCCAATGACTTATATATTAAATAAAGAATTTTCTCTTTTATCAAATAAATAAATAAATAAGGAGAATGTTTGATAAAGGGTTAATGGCACATCTGGTCCCTAAACTAATACTGGTGGTAATTTGGTCCTCAATGTTTTAATTGTGGTAATTAATAATCTATGGATGAATTTTCTGATTTGTAGTAATTTTGTCCTTGAACTGTTTAGAATATAACCTATTGTTAAATTTCTGACCAAAAACACAGGTAAGAAACACGTTGTAATATTTGAAAGTGTATTTAAAGTAAAATAAATTGAATAAAAAGACTTGAAGAGAAGAAAAGATGTATTCTTCTCATTATTTTTTAGGATTTTTAGAGTTACAAATTTATAGAAACTTTTATGTGATTGTTCATTTTTATGCTTAAAATTCCCAAATTACCTTTTAAATATACTTTTAGATACCACTATATGTACTTCTCACGTGTATTTTTTGTCAAAATTTTAATAATAGGTTGCAATTTAGGCAATTCAGGACCAAATTACTACAAATAGAAAAGTTCGGAGGCTTAATTGCTATAATTGAAACTTTGAAGACCAAATTACCATATATTGGATACTTCAGGGACCAATTGTGCCATTAACCCTTTGATTAATGTTTCTGGATATATGACTTAATAAGTAATAACCTAACTTCTTAGGTAACAAATAATAAGATTGAGTTTCTTAATATATCAATGTTAAGAATATACGTACCCTCTTATTTCTAAATGTTCACTAATTAAATTGTAGCTATGGTCACTCCTCAAAAAAAAAAATAATAATAATAATAAGAAAAAGAAAAAAAGTCATATAGATATATCAGACACATGGATGTAGATGTAGTACACAACAATTCCCATATTACTCTAGTACTGTGTAGAGTTACTCTTAATTAAGTCTTGAATTCTAATTGTAGTTTTTTTTTTTTAATGTAAAAATTGAACTGGCCAGTGAATTTTTGTTCATCCTATGGGATTTTGTATGTTAGATCATAGATAGATACTTAACTATAATTTGGATAAAAGATAATTACCGTCAATATTTTCTAGTAGCTAGGCTAGCTAGATAATTGATCAAAATAATATGTGTATATATAGGGTAATTCTAGAGGTAGACCGGCAAAATCCCTCCTACTTTAAGGGTATTTTTTTAGGTGTCAGATTAAAATCATGGGATCTTTATCAATTAGATTATCCTAGAAACACCTACACATCCTTCCCTAACAAAAATACACCTATTGTCTTTTTCCCATAGAGTACTCGTGCAGAACCATGACAATTAATTCCTTTTATTTACACATTATTTTGTTCCTTCTAAATTTGAAATTTTCCAGGAAGCACTGAATCCCAACACAAAGCAATTTTAACGTAAGGATTTGATTTGGAGAGGTGTGATGATTCTTATGGAGTTTGTGGGCTTTTTTGAATTCGTGGGATTTCAGCCGAATAACATATATTTTGAAATGCTCCGGGTTTAAAGAGGGAAAAAAAAAAAAAAAAAAAAAAACTCTCGTAACATATATTTTTAAGATATATTTCGATTTTTTTCCTTTTAGATCTGATATGAAAGACATGAGATTTGTTAACATATTAAACAAGATTGCCAAGAGAAAAAATTTCCTTAGAGTATGTTTGGTAGGAGGGAGAAGTGGAAGGAAGGAGAGAGGTGAGGGGGTTAATATTAGATGGATTTGAGGGATAATGATTATTTGGTAGGAGGGATTTTAGGAGAGAAAAAATTAGACAAAAGATTTCAAATTCTCAATTTTAACTAACTTTCAATCCTTCCAAAATTAAAGAGATTTTAGAAGAGAGATGTCCACCCAAGTGATAGAGTGGTTATTCTAACTATAATCTTCTCCTTCTTTTCACCTCTCTCTATTACCAAACAATGAAGAGGATTTTATTCTTCTCTCCTTTCTTTTATACCAAACACACAATAAGGAAAGTGTGCTCTCCTTCCTCTCTCACTTACCTTACCTAGATATTATAAGTCTTGTTCCTTTCCATTATCCATTCTATCTCCTATCGAATATAACTTAATGTCCACTAAAATATCAAGATAACAGAAAAAAAAAATCAATTCCATATCTGTAAATTAAGAACGAAACAAATTCTTTTCATAAAGCAAAAGAGAAAAAAAAAATCTTGATCTATATCTATAATTCTTTTTTCTCACTAGATATATCTAACCCTTTCGATCTAACAACTTTTCCTCTCGAGTTTTTCACGCAGATTCTCAACCCAAGGTGTTTAAGAGGATTTTAGCACATCATATTCCCATAAAGTCACAACTCAAGGTCTTTAGACCCCGTTTAGCCCGTTGGACTGGGATTTGGATTGGGATAAATAATCCCAATCCTATGTTTGGTGATAAAATCTGACCGGATAAATAATACTTTGACTCAAAATAGTCCAACCTCTTGTAGGATAACTAATCCCAAGTAAATAGGTGGATAGCTTATCCTTGGCATATTTGGGACTAATTTTCCCAAAACCTAAATCAGTACACAACGCAACCGTACCATCGTCTTCTCTTTCAGCCTTTCTTCTAGCTCCCGCCGCTATCAAGCTCCTGCTGCCATCGTCACCCGTTGCTCACACTACTACTCTTCCTACCATAGAAATTAGGTATCCTCTTTTTCTTGTTTATAAATTATGATCTCTCTTTTTAATGAATTTCTTTGGGACCTAATAGAGATGCTTGAAATTTTAGCAATATATAATATTCAGCAAAATGGTTCTGCAAATTGATATTTGAATTATTTGGGTGTCTTTTCCTTGTTTGCTCACGAATATCCTTTCATGACTAAAGTTCTTTTTTCATTTTTTTTTTCTTTTTTTCTTCAGTCCCGCTTCTTTTTGTGAGTTTTTTAAGTTTTGTTGGTGTTGCTTTCTTTAAAAGGCATAAAGTTGCATAACCATTTTCTACGGTGGTGCATGGTGCCATCTTTTTCTTTGTTTTTTGTTTTTATTTTTTTGTTTCTTTTTCAAGTTTTTCTTTTAATTTTGGATTTATTTGTTTTTTGTTTTTTCTGGGTTCTTTTTTGAATTTTGATCTCAAGATTGAAATTGTTATATGCATTATATATATGTGTATATATACCATAAACATCTTATATATGTATATATTACTGTTTTGCAAAAGAATTAGAAACACCATTACTATAGCTTAGAAACATCTTCTTCAGCTCAAGAAGAAAATTAACATAATAAGCACTTTCTAGAAATGCCAAATAAAGATCTTGTTTGTGTTTTCTTTTTCTTTTTTATTTCACTGCATGAAAATTTCTAAGAATCATCATCACTAGATATCACTAGCTTTTCAACTTATGATTAAGAATGTTCTAAATAAAGTTATAGATACCTTAGTATTATAATATGTGGCTCTTGAATATAACATGTGAACATATAGTAATTAAAAATTAGCTTTATATAAGTATCACTCTATGTTGAAGCACCAACACAAGCAGAACCGAAAGGATTTTTATGTTAAGTCATCTAATGAGAATGTTTTTTGCATTTAATAGCATAATATAATTTGGGTAGTGATTTTTCTTTAGTTATGATAGTAATTATTTTGGAAACTTATTTTATTTTGTGTTCATTTGTGTAATAGTTATGGACGAGATGGATATTGTGGTATATATATTTATAAGAAATATGTATCTTAGAAGAATAATGATGGGCATTTTGGTGTTAGTCAATGCTTTTGTCAGGGTTCAAAAACACTATGAACAATGTGTGCTTAAAAATCGTACAGTTGTGAGTAATGAGACTTGCTTGAGTACACTAGATAGTTTTATACTAGACAGTTTTTTGTCATGATTGAATAATATGTAGTACTTATGATTATGAATTGCAGTAGACAGCTTGAGAGACTTCTTAAGTGGTTAAATATTGGGCCCGTTTGGGATAACTTTTACTTTTTGAAGTAAAAGCTCCAGAAGATCTTCCTGTAAAAGCTAGTGGGTCCATGCTTCATTAAAAAGATCTTCTAATTAAAAAAAGATCTTTTGACAATTCATCCAAACACCCCCAAAAGTAACTTTTGGGCTCCAAAAGATCTTTGGAAGCTATGCCAAACAGGCCCATTATCTAACTCATATTTGACATCTTTTTGTGTGAGTTGGCAACTCCTATGAAATATGTATTTTGAAACATTATTAAACTAATATGAATATTATGATCTAAATGAGTTTACATTCATCATTCATCATATGTTTGACTATTATATGTTATAGTTAAAAGTTCAATTTTTATTAAATTCCAATCTTTTTTCATGAATTTTATTTTTTTGTATGTTTAATTTTTTTAAAAAAAGTTTATATATTCACATTTTTAAAAATATTTTTAACTAATATCTAAGCTGTTTTTTTTTTTTTTTTAAAAAAAAAATTGTCCAATCCGATCCTGTACCAAACACTGGATTATTTTTCCAGTTGCTAAATCCGACAGTTTACCAAACACAGCATTAGATTCAATATAGTCCAATCCAATCCTGTACATACAATCCAGTCTGATCCTACATGCCAAACAAGGCCTAAGGGGATTAATTTAGCCCATTATATTCCCATGAAGACATCCAAAATCCATCTTCAATTCTGTCCTTTTTTTCTTTACTTTTTTTTTTTCAATCATTTCTATTAGAAAGATTTATTTTCTCTCATGTTTTTAATTTTTCATTTACAAGAACACAATTTGGCCGATTCTCAAGAAATTAATGGAAACCAAAAAAAAAAAAAAGATATGCCCCGGACAAGAGAGGAGTAGGAGTATAGAAGATAGGGTAGAAGAAAATTGAGACAGAGAGAAGAATGTGGTTTGTCTTGTTTAATAGGCATGTACCATACTAAGATAGAGTTCATAATGCATGGAGAAAATTTGGATGTTCTGATTTAATATTCATTGAATTAGCTAAATAAATTCAATTATTCATAGGAGAGATTTTGCCCCTACATTAGAATTTTCCCATATAAATAGTTATATATTTATTTGACAATAGAGTGTCGTTAGTTTGTAGTTTGATTATGTAATATTTGCAATGGCGTGAGAATCTGATCAATGCATACCCATAATGATGGATCGTACATGATGAACAGGAAAAAACAAAAAAAACACGGTCAATCACTCGTCGATTCGCAAGAATACCCAGAAAACTGACGAAAATGAGAAAAAATTTCTGAAATAATTTTATTCAACCAATTTGCCTCCATGCTGAGAGCTTAAAAACGTTTTTAAGGGAAGACCAAACAAAATCCTAGTACTAAAAACAAAAGAAATTACAAACAAGTCCTAAAATATTGAAAAATTGCAAAAATAATCTAAATTTATTGTTAAAATGAAAAAATGTCATTTTGATCCCCAATACGATGGAATTTGGCTAAGATTATGCCGAGCGGTGGACAAAACCAGCGTTTTGCTTAGAAGGCCATTTCCACCCAAAATAAGGGTATTTTTTGTCAAAAACGGACACATTGACTTTTTTGCTCAAGCTATGTGATCTGGGCATGTAATTCCACTCTAGTTGCATTACATCACATAATATAGGACTTGTCCTCTCCTGTACTAGGAGACAAGGTGTCCAGCTAGTTAAAAATTCCCGTCCAATATATATATTTGGTATAAACTTACGGAAACACACAAACACAATAGTGGACACAATACATATATATATTGGTATAAACTTACGGAAACACACAAACACAATACTAGGACACAAATACACCATGTTCTGGTTATTTGGCGATATACATCGGATTACATATTGCACGCCCAGACCTTATGTTACACAATACACATAATACTATCAAATATTGCATAATTGATATTCTAAATGCAAACATTAGCTTCAATATTAATATTTAAGGGTATACTTCAATGAGATACCTAAGTCCCACTATTGGAGTTATCTTGTAGTTACTAAATCCGGCAGCCAAGAAGAGTTTTCCCCATTCCTTTTCGTTTCGCTCTTTGCCAGTGAGGTTGACCATCATCAACATATCAAAGCAGAGTTGAGTTTCAGCTGACTTTCTATCTATCTTTGGGCTATCAACAACCATGTCTATGATAATCACTTTCCCTCCTCTATCTTTGCTCCAAATTGCTTCTCGACATTTCCTTAATATATTCACAGCCTCTTCATCACTCCAGTCATGAAGAATCCACTAATATGCAGGTCAAATATGTACAATATTAAACCGTAGTTAGAATATTATATATTTTACTCCTCAAACAATATAAACGATGGACTAGCTAATATATAAGTATTTATTATCAAACCATGTTTCCATAATTGAGCACAAACTTTTTATTGACGTGACGGCACTATATAAGTGGCCAATAGTACTGGATTAAAAATATTCCACAAAGGCATGCATGCATGTTCAAATATATGCATGCATGGTATAACTATCTTCATCGATAAAATCATAATAATTTTGTAACAAATTACCTTGAGTAAAACCGCATTTGTAGAAGGTATTTTCTTGAACATATCTCCTTCAATAAAGTTCAAGTTATTTGTGCCCTTCAAATTAGCAACAACATATGGGAGATCAAGCACAGTGCATTTAATATTAGGGAAAGCTTTGACTATACCCTTGGCCATAATTCCTGTGCCACCCCCCACATCGACCAAGGAACTCAACCCTTCAAACACCTCTTTAACCTCTTCTACAATGACCTTGGCCATTAGATGGGAGTCAGTGGCCATGGCTTCAGTAAACAAGTACTTAACCATGGGGTCATGACCTACACCATCCCAAAAGTTCCTCCCATGCACCATCTCAAACGGCGTCGGATCGCCATTTTTTAACCAAGTGCTCAAGAAATGCCATGGGGTAATCAAGAGTGGATTGAGTTGGACAAGAAAAAATGGGGTGGCCCTCAAAGGACCATCCTTTAAGAGAAGCCGAGAAGCAAGCGTGAGAGAGTATTTGTCTTCTTCTTGTTGTTGACCATCAATTTTGTCGACATTTTGATGAGTTGAGAAGAAGCCAAAATGAACAAGGATTCGCATAAGGCGGCTAATGCAATGAGCTTTTGAAGGATGGATGGGAAGAGAAGAGATGAGCTCGGAGATGGTAATGGGTTGGCCATGGTTGTGGATGATATCTGGGATGCCTAATTCAATGGCACATTTTAATGACATCGGCTTTATGAAATTGAGTGAACAATTCCATATCAGCTCTTGAGCTTGAAGAAGCTCGCTAGAGCTCACTACTTCATACTCAGCCATTATCAAATTCATATTGTATGTTATTCTGCTGATTTGAGTTCGAGGCTTTTAATTCTTTTTAGGCTTGTCTAAATCATGAACTCATGGAGCGCAATTTATAGAAGAGGAATTTGTGACAAAACAGGAAAAGTAACAATGATATATATGTCTAGATTTGACACGTTTTCCTGATCAATTTATGAGATTTAGCATGCTTTTTCTATTCTATGTCCATATTGTATGTGCACGTTACTTTTTCCTTCTTCTTCTTCTTTATTTTTTTTTCCTCCCCCTTGGGATTATTAGTTATTTTATTTAATTAAGGGAAAAAGAAAAGGCAATCTTAATGTTTATCAAGAAGTAAATGTTACCTATACGAAAATGGAAGTACATCATGAGTCCTTTCCCAACTAAACAATAAATATAGTACTACATCTACATGTGTATAAATATCTCCAAGGAGTCAATTTTGCTTCTTATACATCATCAAAGTTTGCTCATAGTTGATGATGTTTCTGAAAAATAAAATGGAAGATTATATTGGTATTGTATTATATATATATATATGTGTGGTTGCCAATCCAATAGGTATTTTTTTTTAACCTATATGTAAGTTTTTTTTTTTTAGCCAATGGTGATCCAATGACTATAATGAAGTGCATGAAAAGACGTGTATTATTATTGCTATTTCTCTCTCTTACTTTTTACTATAAAAAATATACATAATGAATTTTCATTTGCCAAAACGATACCTATGTCTAGGTTAAAAAAAAAAATACATACTGGATTGGTATCCGATATATATATATTATGTAACTAGAACTACTTTCATGAGGCCGATAGTGTTTTCAAAATGATTAGTGGTAAGAAAACTTATTTTTTTCACTAACTAATATGTCATAATTTAAAGAATAATGTTAGAGATCCAAACTTATTAATACCAATTTATGTGACATGTAAGTTATCATCATTCAATTAATGAATATATATTATCAAATTTATTTACGTTAAGTTCTAATTCACTATTTGAGTTGTGAGAACTTATAACCTACATAATTTAGTATTAAAAATTTAGTGTAGGAGTCGGGATCTTTAGTATTATCCAATTTGAAGTAACATTCTTACTTTAAAGTGAGACCATAATATTTGATCATATGTTATTGTAAGTTATGTTGTTTTGGCAAACCTTTATGCACAGTGCCAATAATACTTGTGTGTATGAGCACTCTAAATAAATAGGTCCTGTTTTGCCTGATTTAGTCATCTGTAATGACAGGATACATTTTGTGGTTAACTTTCTTCAGTTTTTGTCATTTTGTATAGCTAGCTATGTTATCAGCCGGCTCTTATATAAATATTTATACCATTAAGTCGTCTTCTTAGGGTCTTGGAGCTAAAATCAGATCTGAAAACGTAGAGAGACTCCATTGGAAAAGCATCTTGCTCATCCATATTCATCATTAGTTCATTTTTTCTTTATGAAAAGCTTGAAGGATTCAAGCCTTGTGCAAGAGATGGATTTTCTTGACCCGATTTGCTCAGAGGAATTTTGAGATGTAGTTGAGAGGGATTCTTGGTGACTAAATTAGGAGGAGCCTAGCTCATCTGCAATTGAGTGGGAGGCTTAGTTATGACAGATCTACTTGAACAAATGGTAGATTAGCTTGTGACGGCATCAAGTAGAAAGGGATTTTTTACTTTTCATGCTTAAGACTATTTTGTGTAATCTTATATTTGGTTGATTTAGATGTGGATTTATTGTTGCTAGACTTAGTCCCATGGATGTAGGCTAAGAGGGATCTTAACTGAACTATGTAAAAATCTTTGTATGATTTTTCACTCTTTCATGCTTTTACTTTTGCAAATATGATCAAATCTAGTTTTCTTGCATTATTTGGTATAATGGATATTTGTAACTGGTAATCAAGCAATTTGGGACTTAAAAATTATAGTTATGTACAAAATTAATAAAGTTTAGTAAGCATTTTTTTTTAAGACTTGGGGAAAAAGAGTTTCGAACTTAGGACTTCATGCAACTACGAAATTATTGATGGGAAGAATTAATATTTTCTTTCCATGGCATCAAAGACCTACATTGAACAAATGCTTAAGGTGTAGTCTAAAGACTGGGCTCTAGCATGTTTTCAAGTGTGTATACAAATACAAATGTGGCGATAGGAATTTCAATCTCATTTTTGAAGCATGTTTTGCCCTTTCGTCCGCATTAGATATAAAATATAAAGATTTAGATTCGAAATCTAAACTCCCACCAATAACCAAGTTTTGGATGGGGTGGGACCTCAGGCCGAGATTTTTCTGATTGCTAATAAGAGACCTAATTTTACACAGTCTATCTGTGATTGGCTAATTTTCTGACTAATTATATAAGAGGTTTCTGAAGTAATGAACACTTATCTCACCAACACATTTTTAAATGTTAAATTATTTATTTAGGAACATGTATATTTGACTTATCTTAGAAAAACTTGTCTTGCTTAAATGTCAAGTCGGCCACATTTAGTAGGGGATTTTGTTTTTTCTTTTCTGAAACACGAAAAAAGGAAAAAAAAAAAAAAAAACAAATAAGTTAAGGAAATTGGGCACTATGCTAAAAGAATATATTTCCAAACAGTACTGAATCTTATTGAAACATATTTTAATCATAAACTAAATTTGCCATTGCATGATTGATATGATTATGTATGACACGTGTTTCTTGGCACTAGCATTTGGATTAGACATATATACTTTTCAGAGAGCTTTGATACTCCGATAAATCGTTTTAGACATGCACAACTCGAGGTTTTTTTCTTAAACATACTCAGATTAATTGCCTAAGACATGCACAACTGAAGGTCTTTTTCTTAATTATTTGAGGGCAGTATAATAGTTAAATTTGAATCTATACTAGTTCAATTTGAATCTATCACATATTTATAGAGATACACACGTTCTGATATGTCATTTTAATCACGATAACGGATCCTGATTATTTAATATTATTTCTAAATTTAGGTAAGCTATCACAATCATGATGATGAGTAATTATTTCATCTTTCTCTTTATGGATTCATGTTACTCTCAAAGATCACAAAGTCCCAGTGTCTTTTCTTTTGTTAAACAATTCCTTGTATATCCAATAACGAAAGATAATGGATTCTTATACCCTACGTGTTCTTGACTTCTTGTAGTGCTTCTATTCAAAACTGTCGGCTTACTAAATTCAAATGAAATTCGTGAGAAATTCATCCCAAAATCCTCTTCCACGAGTGAGAAAAATATCTTGCATTTAGATTTAGAGAAGGCCTTGCAAAATAGGGGATTTACAAATTTAGGGCGTTTTTGTCTTTTGGAGGAAGAACACCGATTTTGTAAAGAGCCATATACAAGTCCCACATCGGGAAACAATAACGTGAAGAGTTGGAGTTTAGATTATAAAAGAGGACCCAGAACGTTGGGCTTAGCATCTTTGCGCTTGGGGCAATGACGCAGCTAGTGAGGTTCTAACCGAGGCGCGTCTATTGCTGGTTGAAAACTATTTCCAAACCCCCTCTCGGGCCTGGGCTTGACCTTGGCCCTTGAGAATTTCTGGAAGGGCTCCCTTCGGGGGAAAGCCCTACAAACCGAAGTCAAAATTCTTATAATTTATTTATAAATAAAAATATAGTACTAAATTAAAATGGAAATTTACTCAGATCCTACTAATGATTATTTATATATTTAATCTATTTAATCTAATTCATTAAAAGTAAAATAATTTTACCAATGAGGTTTTGTCATTTGAATCCAAAAAATTCTGATTAGTGTTTTGAATACAATATGTTAAATTTAAAAAGAGCCAAAATGATATGTTAAATCATAATTTTATTTAACAAAGGAGTGTTCACAAACCAATAGAATAAAATCCCACATATCTCACATGTTTAATACCACCTTATGTGGCAATATTAACTGTGATCATTTAATTAATGAATATTATTAAACCACTCGTCAATTAAACCGGGATTGTGAAAAATTAAATGTTATATTAAAGTGGGATTAAAAAATGTGGAATAATAGGTGTGATCCTCACTATTATACTTAACAATATTATTTATAACGACTAGGATCTCAACCACAAAGTACAAAATTTCAATTATGTTGTATTTCTAAGGATAAAACTTGAATGAGTCATCAATCCCGTATTATTGAATAAAAAAAGAAAGAAAAGAAAGAAAATAGCATTTTTTATGAATTAAATATTGCAAATGTATAATTAGAGATAAATAGAAAAAGCAATTAAAGTGAAAGTACAATAAGCGGTATATTTAAGCTCAGAATCACAGATTAGATCTAGAGTTCTAACATCCATAAGATACCATTAAAAAAGTACTACTGAACAGGGATATTAATAGGTAGGTTATAAATAACAAATTAATGGTATTAAATTAAGCGGAGGTTTTGGGTTGTAAACATTGGGCTTATAGAGGTGAAACCTCCATTTAATAAATTTGTTCATAAATGACACGTTAAAAATTTCTCAAAGCATAAAGATTAAATGACTCTGTATTTAAGCACATGTACAAACAACAGATGAGCTAAACTTAGAGATTGAGCCACCAAAAAAAAAAAAATTTTGAAAAAAGCCCTTGCTCTTTTCTGTTCATAGCTAGCGGCGATATGCAATTCCAACACTCCCAACCACTGCTGCTCCAAACCAACTAAACAAACTTTCTATAACCATTACTTACCCTCCACTATAAATATTATTATTCCCACCAATCTATATTTTCCAGAGGTAAATCACTCTAGCACAACGTACCAATAACCATAATATTATAACTCACTTTATCAATGGCTACAAATTGCATGGATGCCATTGCGAGCCGCTTTGCTTTGATCCTCATTGTTCTTTCCCTTTTTGCTCCGAACGCCATTCTAGGCAGCGTGAACAATAAAGAGCTTGGCCTTAGACTGAACGCCATTGACCGTTGCTGGAGACTGAACCCGAATTGGCGGCGGAACCGGCCTCAGCTCGCCGCCTGCTCAATCGGTTTTGCTGGGAAAATGAGTGGTGGCAACGCCGGAAGAGGCCTTGTGAGGTACAAAGTCACCGACCCTAGTGACAACCCGGTGAGTCCGAAACCTGGGACTCTGAGATATGGTGCTACCATGATTAGAGGCAAAGTTTGGATCACATTCCAAAGGGACATGCGTATCACTCTTCAGAAACCACTTCTCATCAGTAGCTTCACTGCCATAGATGGTAGAGGTGTTAGCGTTCAAATTGCTGGAAATGCATGCTTGACGATCGTTAAGGTAAGTTATTTTCTATTGCTATTATGTCACCTTAATAAATGGTACTGATTGATTTCTTAACATTTATTTGCAAACTAAAAAATAGTTCTTGTTACTTTTTCCCAATATTGTCAGCCTAATGCAGACCTATGAAATTTTTTATATGACAAAATCATGATTATACAATTTGTAACATCTCACACATGCATATTATATATTATGACAATCCTTATATTATTTTGCATGGCATACTTTTTTATTTTGGTTTTGCAACTTTTCAGAGGAGGTGAATGAAAAAGGGTTGGGGGATTATATTGACACCCCACATAATCTTTAGGCACCCTATACTATTTATAAAATGACTAGAAAGGGACGATTCCATAAAAACCCCAACAAAATTTGTCTAAAGCACCCCTTTCCCTTATTACCTCCCCACTCTTTCTTTTTTTGTTATAATTAGCTCGTTCATTCTATATTTTTTTTCACATGAATCTTTTTTATCTTGATAACGATTGTTGAAGAAAGTTCAAATTTTTAAACCAAATCACTTCAAACAAGTAATTTAAACACGAAGGAGAGACAAAGAAAAGAATACATAAAAGAATTTTCTTTTAGAAAAAGATTGAAGGGAAAAGTATATTTATTTTTTTCGATTATTTATTGCGGATCTTGAAAATTATCATTCAATAATGATGCTGCTAATTGTATAGTACATTTATATCGAAACAAAAAGCAAGAGCTTGTTGATGAAATTCACTTCTTTTTTTGTCCCTTTTCTCGGATTGTTTTCTTTTTCCTTTTCTTTTTTTTTTTCTTTTTTTGGTTTCGTTTTCTGCATCCAAACAAGGAGAAGAAAAATATGAAATCAAATTGACAAATTGAGAAATATAGAAATGAGATCAATCAACATTTAAAGAAAATAACTAACTACAGAAGAAGGAAAAAGGGGAAAATACAATGAGATTGAGCAATTAAAAGAAAACAACTAATAAAAAAACAACATAACATAGAAATAGAATGAGAATAGTGAGAATGAGAAGGGTAGTAGAGGGATTAAAAGAGGAAAAGAGAACCACATATACAATAGGTTGATAGGGTGCTTTTGTAGTTTAAATTGGGGGGTTTTTAATAGATTGTCCGTCACTATCTTTTATGAAGAACAGGGTGCCTATAAGTTCATCTAGGAATGTAAATATAGCTTCTCAAAGGATAATTTTTTATATTTTCTTAAAAAAAATACACGCATTTTCCTAATCCTAAAAATCTCAAATTTATTAGGGGATAATATCAAAAAAAAAAAAAAATCCACCAGTTTTAATCTTTTATCAAAAAAAGAAATACACGCATTTTCACTAATATTAAATAAAACTTTATATTTGTGTTATTCTATCAAATCTCACAGGATCTACATGTATAGTTAAAATTAGAATTAAAATTATTGAAAGTGATTGTTTTAACTTTTTAAATCATATAACAGAATTTAAAAAAAAAAAAAAAATTTTGTGTATTTAAAAACTGTGGGATTCCTAAGAGATTACATCTCATTTTTTAGTCAAAATGGTTGTCCTCTGGTTATTTGTGTGGAAATAGACAATTTTAAATAATAAAGATGTTTCTGCAATAATTTTAATTTTAATTTTGACTATATATGTGGATCTGGTGAGATTTGATAGAAAAGTACGTGATATTAATGAAAATACGTGAGTTTTTATTTATAAAAGACTGAAAGCGGTGGATTTTTTTATGATATTATCGCAATGTATTAGTTAACTAAGAATTTCACTGAACAAGCAGGCGAGCAACATAATAATCCATGGGCTTCAGATATACCAATGCCGAGCCCAGGCTCCAAGCACGGTCATTGGCCCAGACGGAAAGGTGGTCTCACTGGGCCCGGTCGACGGGGACGCCATAAGGTTAATCAGTGCTTCCAAGATCTGGATTGACCATAATACCCTCTACCAATGCCAGGACGGACTCCTCGACGTCACTCGTGGCTCCACGGACATAACCATCTCAAACAACTGGTTCAGAAACCAAGACAAGGTCATGCTTCTTGGCCACGACGATGGCTACTCGCGTGACAAGAACATGAGGGTCACGGTCGTTTACAACCATTTTGGTCCCAATTGCAACCAAAGAATGCCCAGGTAATATTTAAATCAAAATGCATTCTACAAATAGTAATATATTGTCACACATGTTATTAAAACGACTATAACATTAATCCAGGATTCGATATGGATACGCACATGTAGCCAATAACTTGTACAGTGGTTGGACTCAGTACGCTATTGGGGGAAGCATGAATCCTAGCATCAAGAGTCAAGCCAATCTCTTCATTGCACCCAAATCAGGGAACAAAGAGGTAATTACTCAATAATGATAATAATAACAACAATATCAAAAATAACAATAATGTCAAGACATGGGTTACATTTTTCATTTCATATCATATGTATAGATATTGTCTCTTAATTATATATTACAGGTTACTTGGAGGATGGACACTGTTGGGAACAAGCAGTCGTGGAAGTTTTACTCGGTGGGGGATGTTTTTGAGAACGGGGCTTCTTTTACCCAGACAGGGTTTAGGGGAGCAAAGCCAAGCTATAATGGGCTACAAAATTTCCCGGTTGTAGCCGCCAAATTTGTGAGGTCAGTAACTAGTTCTGCGGGTGTTCTTCGGTGCAATAGAGGATCTAGATGCTGAACCAAGAGTCAAGAGAAGAAGTAAAAGACTAAGACAAATATATATATATATATATAGGCGTGTAGTGGCACATCAACTATACAGAGCACCTAAAGTATTATATACTCTACCATGTATACCAATGTAGTCAATAATGAGGGTATTCTTACTAAGAAAACTAGGCGCGTAGTGCCAAATACTTACAAAGCATACACCTTTTTGGGGCTTCCTATTAAGCAACCAATTTAAAGTATTTGGACCCTTACGGTTCATGTTTTTAGTGAAAATATGGATAATTTCCGATTATTTATGTATCACGATTAAATATTTGATGCAACAATTTGACTAGGCAAAGCTACTAAGTTACTAACAGGGGAAATGGTGTTAAAGAATTGATCAAGTGGACATATTATGGTCTAAAACACCACAAACACATAACCCTGCCAAATAAAAATCATAACCCAAATTGTTATATTTTTTTTGTGGCCGAGAATTTATAATATTTAGCAGGGTTTTTGTAATATTTGCCCTAAACGTTGATTGGCAATGTGGTCTTCAAAAAATATAGCAACTAGGTCCCTTAATTTAAAAAACCATGGCAATCAAGTCCAATCTGTTACTGGCTATAAAATGTTGCATAGAATTATTGAGTATATGCAATTCAGACGATGTTTTTAAGAACATAATCATTATTTCACTAGCACTAACGGGTTTGGAGTAAAATTATTTATAAAGGGGTTGCACGTTTTAGGGGGGGAAAAAGTTCTCAAACTCATGAAGAGACCTGTTCATGGGTCTCAAAGTTTCCTCAAGGCAACCATATAATGTTTTTTTTTTTCAAAAAGAAAAAAGAAAAAAATGATAATTTTAACTGATAATTAGAGTAATATAAGTTAATATTTTTTGATTATAAATTAATGTGACATTTAGTTTTAGTGAGATATCAATCATGCTCTTCAAAAACGTCGTAGGTAACATACATATGCTCAGTTTCATCCAATACTTGATAACTAACGGATTGCACTTCATTGCCAAAGAATTTTTAAATTCAAGGACCTGCTTGAACAAAAAAAAGAAAAACAAGTACCACATTGCCAATCCATGAAAATTCAGAGGACAAACCTGCCAAAAATCCTATCAGTAGTAAACAAAATATAGCGGATGCTGAGTGGTTGATCTCTAATTATGTAATCAATTTGACAAGTTCGGAAGATTAGAGTTGACTAGAGACTTGTATGGCCCTACTTTGAAATTCTATGTTGGGTCCGAGTATGCCATGGTTCTTTTATCTCTTACTCTCTCTCTTTTTTTTTTTTTTTTTTTTTTTTTGAAAGAATTATCTCTTACTCTCTTAGTACAAAGAATCGTATTCCATATTTTCCAAAATCGTATTTGAAAAGGGTAATACTACGAGGCACTATATAATGTTATTCAGTACTATATGATGTATCCATTATTAGCTAATGTATATTATAATTATACATTAGATAGGACTCTTGTGGGATTACTACAATATTTATAATTTAACATTTTTTAGGGAAAAAAAAACTTTAATATTAGAGAATATGAATTCATGTCATACCAATTCCTAATAAAAATCTCACATTGTGTTAACCGAAGGCTATAATCGATATTTCAGATATTTTGCTCATTTTTCACATCTATTTGTCATATACTTTTCATGGATTGGAAGGTTATATATATATTCCTAAAATATAAAATCACATCAACTTTTTATGTTTAAAAAGAAATCAAAAAATATATACATATTATGTAAAAAATCAATAGCTTTTTATAAACTTCAAATTAAAAATTAAATATTAATTTTAGCCTCAAAGTAGAACCAACTCAAGAGATCATAATATAATTATAAGTGCATATACATAATCACAAATTATTAAATGAAAATACTCTATGAACCGTTAATCTAGTGTGAAACGAAGTCAAAAAATTCTTACTTGATTGTTTAAAATTGGAGGAAGAGTAGTGGCAACCGACACTAGTAAGTGGCCTACAAAAATATGGCGGGGTCTAAAGAGTGAATGGCACTAGTCATTGGGCAGCAAAAGACACTAAAAACCATCAAAACCTTATTTCTTTCATTTATGTTTCTTCTAATTTTTGAATTAAAAAAAAAAGAAATCTATGATGAAACCATTCGAAATACTGAGTATGCACTTTGATTTCACCCTATGTAAAACTTTCATTACGAGTAAGTGCGACAAAATTAATATTTTCTAGCATTTAAGGTTTTGCTCCAAAATAATGAGATCAGGGTCAATTCAATTTTAATAAATTGAGTTTGGAGTTAATTTTAGCAAGTTGTTTGTACTTTAGGGCTTTTTAAGGGGAAAAAAAATAAAGGAAGGGTTTCTGATTTTAAAAAAGAAGTTTATTCGCATTGTGCCACTACTTTCGGCTTAATTAGAATTTGATCCTCCACAGTCCACAACCTTCTTCGGGCACACGCACGCACACGCAAACCTTGTCCGGTTGAAAGCAGCCAGTGAAGCTTCTCGATTGTTCCCTATCCTCGCACGAATACAGAATTTGTAATAACTCCATGACCCAAAACTTGGAATTCGGTTTCACTGTCCCATAACCCCGAAAGGGAAGAAGCCAGTAATTATGATCCTACCAGTTGTAAAATTAGGGACCCTCGCCATTAAAACCATCTGCAAACCCTTTGCTAATCGCCTCAAGAAGGAGGCTGGCTTGCACCCCAAGTTCAGGAACCTCATCATCAACATTGCCCAGGTTCTCTCTCTCTCTCGCTTTTTTCTTTTCTTTTTTTTTTTTTTTTTTTTGTGGCTTTTCATTTGATGGTATTATGATTTCCACACATGGGATTTTCTTCATATTAAGTTTTGCTAATTGGGATATTGTGATGTTGTCATAAAGTTGGATGGTTTTGGTTATTATGGATGATTATGAATCAACTTTAAGACATATTGAAAGTGAACTTGTTATTTAAAGCATTACTGCTTGCTTTTCTTTGCTTGACAGTAGCTTTGACTTCACTGGTGCTTGCTTTGTATTTGTAGACTTTGACAAATTTTAAGTATCATTTTTTTGTGTCTGCTTTTTTCATGATGCTCTCTCAGGACATTTTATTCACCTGAAGCCCACTCAAGCCCTGTAATTTTGAACATTTGGAAAGTTCCCCTCTTTTGGAACCTTATTGGTAGCCACACAACTTGTTGTGGTTTTAAATTGTCTCTGCTGAATTCTACTTGCATATAGAACTATGAATAGTCTTAATTTATACGGAAATGTATCCGACTGATGAACATGTCATGTGGCTTTTTATGTTTTAGTACCCAAAACCTGGCCCACTATCTGATTCCTAGACCACGAGAGTAAAAGTTGGAAGTAAAATTCTGCTGATAATTTATTTATTTATTTTTGGACATTGAATCAGGCAAACCATCGATTTACAACGCAAATGCAGAGACAGATCTATGGACGTGCAACTGATGTTGAAATACGCCCTCTGAATGAGGAGAAAGCTGTCCAAGCTGCTGCAGATCTTCTTGGTGAACTTTTTGTATTCACGGTACTGTGAACTGTGCTTTATAAATGCTTGGTCAATCTGCATTCTTGTGTATATAATATAAAAGCTGTAATGTTTCAGCTATTCCTTACTGTGCTGGATGTGATGTTACTATTTTCAGAAGCACATCTCGTTTTACACCTTTTATGACAAACTTTGCTTATTCTTATCGTGTGCACATGCTTACACATAGAAGACAAAATGCAAGTGAAAGGATCTTTAGTAAACAATTGGGGCTTTCTAGTTATGAAGCCATATGTTTGCAAATTCCACTTGCAAAGACCAAATGACACATTAAAACATTTCATTTGCTCTGTCCTTTCTTTCCATGCAGGAGAAACTGGAGAGAGGCTGCCGCTTTCTTGATCCATAAAATATGATAATATAAGTATAATGTACTGTAGAGAAACTTGACTGATTGCACCCTGTTCGGCTCTTCAGCTTATCTCGCTATAGTATATTCACCTTTTATTTTGTCTTATGTAGTATCCATCATTCTTCAGGTCGCTGGAGCTGCAGTTATATTTGAGGTGCAGAGAAGCACAAGATCAGAAGCAAGAAAGGAGGAGTTGCGCAGACAAGAATTACAGGTATTTATGATATTGCCTGTTGAAGAAATAGAACAAGTTATCCTCTCTTTCTCTTTTTGTCCTGCAAGCATATCCAGTAGGTCCATTTTTGCGGAAACATTATGAGGGTTTCTCAAAAGCAGCATTGGAATGTCATGATTTTTATGGTACTCTATTATAGTTAGCATTTCCGTTTGAGTAGATTACTAGTAAGTCCTAGTTGAATATTGACTTTGATTGGTTTCTGAAATATGACAGTAGTCGGTATATTATAAACAAAAAGCTTTGGAAGAAAGACATTTTTCATGCCTTATTTCATGTGTTCTCTTTTTATAGAAACTAATGTAGCATTAAATGGGAGATCTCCCAATCCTTCATTCAGCCTAGGAGTAGGATTGGGAAAAATTTGCGTCGCTAGACCTATCCTTCATGGAAGAAACTTCCGTTGTTATGAGCTGGATCCCAAGTTTAAATGACATGCATCAGTTTGTGGAGTAAATTAAGTAGGTGGATCTGGTGTTACATGCCATTTCGTTTAAGTAGCTGACCATCGAGTTTATGAGACAGCTAGATATGCTAAGGAGTAAGGACATAGTCTCTAATGCACATAGGTTTCATATAGATGGACGACCCTAATGCAACAGACCCGCCTGTTGCTAGTATTTCTCTTGAGTTTAGTTTTATCCTGCACTGAATGTACAAAATACAGAGCTGCAGTTAGATGATATCAAAGTCACGGTGACAAGATAAAAGTACTATAACTGTTTTTTGGTAGATTCAGATCAGTACATGAATCGGCTGTGAATTCCTCTTATTGAAGCTGTCTTTCAACTGTTTTAGGCAATGAAGCAAAGAGACGATGATTTAGCGAGAGAAATTGAGCTTCTTAGGAAAAAAGTTGAAGAGATAGAACAACTTGCAAAAGGACGTGGACTTTCTGGCATTTTAAATTTCAGGCATGCCCATACAACTGAAGATGGAAAAGTAAAACCCACTTGATTACAGCAAAATCAACTATGGAACACAGTATTAATTGAAGAACTAACATTCCTTTGTTTGCAAGATTTCTCTCGCCTTTGGTTAGCTAGCAAATTTTTATTTGAATTCTAACGTCTTGATTTTGATTCTAATTGGCTGATTTGTAATGGCATGTACATTTCTAGTTGCTAATACAACAATATGAGTTTGAGCTATAGAAATTGATTTTTTTAATTTTGCCTTTTGTAAAAATTCATGAGATGCAATTTTTTCAGATTCAGAACCAAATTCTCTGAATAAAGGCTTAGGCAATGACTTAGTAAATCATTAACAGTGAGTGTATCACAGTTTAACCTGAAGCATTTGTAACCGTGATGGTAGATTCGGGTACCAGGGACGGAGCTAGGATTAAAATCTAGTGGGGGCATGACTTAATTAAGAGCTTAATATCAAACATTGATATTATAATTCATAATTGACATTCTAAGTCCAAATCTAAAAGAAGTTGTGCAACATCAAGTTCTACACTATTTGATTTCTTTCCATCTTTATTTTCTTCAATAGAATGGAGATTTTTGTTTGAACTGTTATACGTAGAATGCAACAAGTAAAAAATTTAAGAAATTATTTAATTTAATGACTTTTGGAAATCAGGAAAGTATTTAATTAATGATTTTTTAAAAACATAAAAATTAAATTAATAACTTAGCTACCATTTATAACTAATAAAAATTGAAAACCTAAAATAAATATAAACTAAGTGATATAATTTATTTATTTTATACAACAAAAATTACTTTTTTTTTTTTTTGATATTTTACATGTCTAACAAGTTACAAATAGGGTTAATTTTAATGTTCAATTTTTAAATTGGGTAATTTTAAGAACCTTAATTTTTAGAATCATATTTTCAAGTTTTTTAACCTAATAAAATAAATTAAAATTTTATCTAACAAGAAACAAAATGAAAAAAATAAGCTTATTGCTTAAATATCATTGGTTTTGTGATCAACTCTTATGTGCTTCTCTTCTCTTTTGTCACTCTCGACACCTTTTCTTCATATTATCTTTCTTCTTTCTTTTTTTATTTGTTTGTCTACTACTTTTTTTTTTCATTTATTTGGTTTTATTTTCATGTGTTTGATTTTACTCTTATATGTGATATTTTTATAAAATAACTATATTTGAAAGAAATGAGCTTTGACTAGGCAAAAAGGGCCCCAAAGTAATGGGCTTTAGAAGAAGTTTAAGGCTAGCCTAATACAATACTTTACAACAATTTAACACAATAAGTTCTAATGTATATATATATCATGTTATATAATACTATATATAATACATCAAAAAAAAAAAAAAATTGGCAAAAGTCCAGTGGGGGCAATTGCCCCCACTGGCCCCTATACAACTACGTCCCCACTGGTACCATTAATTATTCACAGAAAAAATATGGAGTTATCATAAAAAAATACTCGTAAGTAATCTTTCTGCAAATTTAACCATATGTTTTGGTTTGTGCAAAATTATATCTCCATATTTCAAATCTATGCAAATTTATAAATTTTGCATGTAAAAATTGACCAACAAATTTCTCACTAAATATATAAAGTAAATTGAAGATATCTTATTTTTATTGACTAACACAAAAAATCTATTGAAAATAACTTAAAATAGTTAGCACAAATTATCTAATTTGTACACAGAAGGTACAATTTTGTAGAGATTTAAAATGAAGAGGTATAATTTTACACAAGCTAAAATACATGGTTAAAATTTCAGAAATGTCATACTTTAGGTTTTTTTTTTTTTTTTCCTTTGAAAGGTTCGGGTATTTTTTTGTAAGTAAAAATTATGACACTACAAACTTGCACAAAAAATTTACACTAATGATGTGGCGTATTCATTTTTAGCCACATAACTTTAGGTGGTGTGTCTTTCAAAAAAAAAAAAAAAACCTTAGGTTGTGTGGTCCCACCTTAAAATAAAGAGTAGTTAAAATGTATGTCATATCATGTAGTGTAAAGTTTTTGTGAAAGATTTTAGTGTTCCTATCATTACTCTTTGACAACCAGAGACTTTTATACAAGAAACAACGTGTCCTTAACTAAAAAAATATAGCAAAATTTACAATTTTGCTTTGGAGGTTAATCTTTCTTTTTCCTCTCTTTTTTTTTTTTTTTTTGTTTTAAATACAAGAAGGTTAATCCTAGTTTTAGTCCTTGAATAAAATTCTCATTTTTTCCTTTAACCTTTAAAATATGTCACTTTTATGCCCTAAATATTTTGTGTAAGTTTAATCGTAGATTATTATAAGTTGTGTTCTTTTATATTAATTTTGATTCTCAGTTCATACCGAGGTTATTAAAATTGGAATTAGAGATTGAGACAAAAATAATAATTTTAATAATATAGTTGTAGATAGTAAAATTCGAATTTAGCCAAAAAAAAAAAAAGATAAAATATGACAATTGAAGGTTCATTGACCAAAATAAGACGAAAAATAGAGTTTTATAAGTTTAAGTACCAGACATTTTAACATAAACCAAAATGGAATCTATGGCACCTTTACTAATAAGCAGCAAAGGAAAGTAAAAATTTGAAATTCATGTGTTTACTTGAACATAAAATCTTAATTCTTAGCCCACTGGGACTAGCTCAGCGAGTAGGGTACGATAAAGTGGAGATTGGGTACTAGGTCAGGAGTTCGACTCTCAGGATACGTGAGTTAAAATCATGAATTAACTTCTTATTAGGAAAAAATTAACTACAGATGAGAAATTTAGAAATTAAATTCTAATTTATGGGACGTCATTTGAATTTACTAATTTATTATTGGAAAAAAAATTAAACATTTTATATAATAATACAATTTGAATCTACAATTAATATTTTTTGAGAATGAAATTCCACATGGAATTAAATTAAAAGCCAATTGTATGGCCATATCAAGTAAAATCAACGAACAAATGGTCGAAAAGAGCACCCTACCTATGAGAAAAACAAAAACATTAGTTTCCCACATCTAACAAGTGTGAGAGTAAGTCCAATGAGGGTCAAAAAGAGTACCCCACCGAAGAGAAAAATAAAAACATTAGTTCCCCGTAACTAATAAGTATGAGAGTAAGTCCAGAGAAAAGAAAACAAAACAAATTCTACTACCTTTAGACACAGCAAGCTCCAAGCAGTTTTTAGATCACTCATTGACGACATCCATCACTAAACGCCACAGTGGACTATTGACATCCATTAATAAACATCATAATAGAACTCTAGCGTCCATCGGTAGATGCTATATCGAACTCCTAGCGTCCATCAGTAGACGCCATAATATTCCTATGAGTCACGGACTTTTGCACCATAACTCACCAGCCTCAGAGAAAGATCTTTGACATGGTAAATTTTATCGATCTGACTTTCAAAGTTTCAGATCTGGAAGAATACCAACAAAAATATAAAAAACAACAAAAATTCACATAAATTTAGAACCAAGTAGGATAAAACAACTATAGAACTAGATCTATGGCACACAACCTTCATATATGCAGAAAGACTAATTACAACGAAAATATAAATAAAAGAAAAATTCTTACCAGAGAGAAATCTAAGAGATCTTCTTGTCAGGTGGGTAACAAACCTAAAAAAACATCAAAATCCCACCGTGGCTTCAATACATGAGCTCAGAGGGGTGGCGAAAACCCCTCGCTGCAATCTACCGTTGATTTCTATTCCTTTGAAGTTATTGTTAACTTTGGTTGTTAACTTTGGTCGCATACATATCTCCCATATATATATATATATTTCTAAATATTGTTTACCCTTTTAACATAAATAAATAAAAAATAAAAAATCACTTATGTAATCAACATATTTTGATTTCTATTTATTGACCCTAAATTAAAACCCGGAATGAAATGACATTCAACATGGGGATATCGTCGTTTTAACATAAACTAACCTTACCAGAACATTTAACATCGACATGGGGATATCGTCGTTTTACATAAACGACAAAGATGTATGTCGTTTTTCGACTCTCAGTGATAGAACAGTTTCAACGTTTTGCCATTCTAATATATTCTTCTACAACTTATTATTAAAAAGGGAAAAAAAATCCAAAAAGTAATTCCAAAGCTGACAAACAAGTGATTGGGCTGACTTTCTCTTCTCCGTTTGATAGGTTTTAAGCGAGAACAAAGGTTTTTTCATTTTTCCTTTTTCTTTTTTTTTTGGGTGCTGCAACTTGGGGACTTCCTGCTCTGCTTTCTGGGACCTTCGATACGATCGCTTAACCAGTCGGTAATGGTCTTTTCATATCTAATTCCCCATTTAATTATAGATTTATTTGCGTTACAGATTATGTCTTTTTTCTTTCTTGAATTCGCCTGATTTTGCTATTATTCAGGAAAATCCTCTTACTATCTTCATTTTTCTTCTCTTTATATAATTGGAGAATTTTGATTTGGATGGCATGTTTCTGTAATTGTTGATGTTGATGTTGTTGTTGTTTTTTTTTTTTTTTTTTTTTTTTTTTTTTTTTGGGACACTGAATTATGGGCCAGTAATGGTTTTATGTATTTGTTTTCTCAAATTGAAATTTGGGGCATTGAACGAAATTTACTTACTGGGATGTAGAGGTTTCTGAGCATATTGGGATCAAGATCAATGCTGAAGGATTGTAAGAGCAAGTGTGAGAGTGCTTCTCACCAGAATTTGAAGGAAAAGACCAAGAATCGTGTTGATGATCTTCAAAGAATGTTTTCAAATCTGGAGACCGCTAGGAAAGAGAGTCGACCTGGGGACGTGGCGGTCCTGGAGGAACAGGTTCATCAGGTGCTACGAGAATGGAAAGTTGAGCTGAGTGAGCCGACCCCGGCATCTTCTTTACTTGTATGTCGTGATCAATTAGGCTGTTCAATTATAATGTCATATTCTGTCCCTTTTGTGTGTGTGTGTGTGTGTGAGTTGTGTTGTTCTTTCGGTTGTAATCTTTAATGGGTATTAACAAAATTTAATCTGGGTATTGAGCAGGGTGGCAGTCTTGGATCGTTTTCGGAGGAGTTAGCTCGGCTTCTGCAACAGTACGATGTTGAGGATGATGCAACCAGTCCATTAAAAGAACTGCCACCTCCTAAACCTGAGCCTGGGCCTGATCATGATCATGATCTTGAGAACTTTGATGCTGGAAACTTCACCGCATTTGACCTGGTAAGAAAGAAATGTCCTCTTTTTTGAATGGATGTTGAGCAGTATTGTAGTTTATTAGTTGTAGTGATGATTTCTTTGGTCCTCTCATTTCACCACCCCTAATGGTAATAGGCCTATTTAGTTGTGAATGATGACTGATGAGTCAAGGTCTGGTCTTTATCTTCAGGATTTTTTTGATTTTAAGGATCCCCAGGGTCAGAGTTTTCAAGGATTTCCTGAATTGAAAGGATCTGCTTTAGATTTTCACGACACCGTGGCAAATGACTCAAATTTGGCTTCTGGGCTGGAGCATCATCGTTCGGATTTGTATCTAGACTTCAGTGAAGAGCATATCATTGGAGCTGATAGTGTTAGTCACTGTGGACAGGATGCTTTGCCCAACATTCTTCCGGATATTTCCCCTCCACCCTCTGCTTTCTTGGGGCCAAAATGCGCTCTTTGGGACTGTTCTAGGCCTGCACAGGGATCCAAATGGTGCCAGAACTATTGCAGTAGTTGTCATGCTGTTTTAGCCTTAAATGAGGGTCTTCCGGGCACAGCTCCAGTTTTACGACCTGCTGGCATTGGTATGAAAGATGGTCCAATGTTTTCTGCTCTGAATTTAAAGATACAAGGAAAGGAGGTGGGAATCCCTGAATGTGAAGGAGCTGCTAGTACAAAATGTCCGTGGAATGCTCCTGGTAGGCCCATATAGTGTCTTTTCTTTCCCGTAATCTCCTCCTTTTGCTAAACTGCCACCTTACTCGTTTACTTTACAGCAATCTCACATCCACTTGAGCTATGTTACTTGACACTATGATGTAGTTAACTTGTTTCTTTTTCGTTGTTGCTATTGCTTTAGATATAGTTTCACTGTCATATGTACTGTTAGTATTCGCTTGTTTTCTAAATGTTGGCATAACATTATGAAAAGTGGCCTATTTCTTTTTCTTCTTTTTTCAATTGATTGCTTTCCTGCAATGTTGCAGAGCTGTTTGATCTTTCTCTCCTAGAAGGTGAAAAGCTTAGAGAGTGGCTCTTTTTTGATAAGCCTAGAAAGGCATTTGAAAGTGGAAGTAGAAAACAGAGGGGATTGCCAGATTATAATGGGCGTGGTTGGCATGAATCAAGGAAGCAGATCATGACGGAATTTGGAGGCCTGAAGAGATCATATTACATGGATCCACAACCTTCAAGCTCTCATGAGTGGCATCTATATGAGTATGAGGTCAACAACCATACTAGTGCATTATATAGATTGGAGCTCAAGCTCGCTGGTGGAAAGAAAATTTCGAAAGGAAAAGTGTCCAGTGATTCGCTGGCAGACCTGCAGAAGAAGATGGGAAGACTCAGTGCTGAAGCTACTGGAGATGATGTAAAGTCTTTTAGGGGCAGGTCAGACGCTAACCAAAATGATTTCATTTTTCAACCCCTGAAACTTTGAACATTATGGTTCAAGAGGTTTATACAATCACTAAATCTCCAGCATTTTTTACTAGTTTGTTTCTTAATTAGAAACCCTACAAATGGGAACTCAATACCAATCACATGTGCAGATGACGACTCATCATCAAGCATTTAGTGAATTAGGTTCAATGGAATCAGATCTGGAATGCAATGGAAAATCATTGCAAGAATTTGTCATTGCATTCGTAATGTATGTGCAAGGATTTTGAAAGTTTTATAAAATAGGAGGGTGCCAAGGACAAATGTGTGTGTAATCCTGACCATCCATAATGTTGGGTCCCAATCCATCGTGGGCTCACCATAGATGGCCTGTCATGACCTACAAAAAAAACTAATGTTAATTGTAAATTGATTCTTGGATTTACTGCTTGTTCAGCTGTGCTACTTGTTTTGTTGTGTTTTTGCGTTGAGCTGGTCTTTTATTTTGTTTGTGTGTACACATTAGAGTTCTGTTTTTTATCCTCGGGTTTGATTATTGTATTATCACTTAACGCCAAACATTTTCGGAATATTTTTATAAATATCCCCTTCCATGGGAGGTATTATAAAAACTGCTTATAAAGTTAAAAATAAAAGATAACCGTGAAAATAGAAAATAAACCACTAAAATAACTCGATCTCATTTCCTCCAGACAGTAGCAAAGCCAAGCAAACACCCGAGTTAAGACGGTAATAAACTCCGAAGCCTCTGACTGAAATTATCAATATAAGAAGATTCCATATCTTTCCTGAGAAGCAGCTTTCTTAATTTGGCGTGGTTGGCTCTAACCTCTCTCCCAAACTCGTTTTCTTCTTCCGTCACTGTCCTAATTGCTTTGCTGACACTCTCTTTGGTAAACAATCCTTCTTCTTTACTTCTCAACTTCCATCCCTAGCCTAGCATTATAACTCTGAACAGCTGCAAGCGGTATCATCACAAGCTCGCAATGATTCACCAATCCCTCCATTAAAGAACCCCATCCACTGTGCGTAACAAAGCACCCAACAGATGGGTGCTCCAACATTTGAGGTTGTTGAATCCATCCATCATGAACAACTCCTCTTCCTCCAAACTCTCTCTCGAAATCCATCTGGTAAAACCTTTTCAATGGAGGATGGCTCGAACCCGGAAGGTGGTCTCACTGCAGCCAGAAAAGGCAGCCTGTAAAGCTCCAAATCCAACAATAGCTCCTTGAATTGATCTTCCCTCAAGAGGGCCTCACTTCCAAGAGCACAGTAAACTACAGAACCAGGTTTGAACCCGCCTAGCCAACTAACCCGCTTCTCAATTTCATCCAGACTAGTACTATTAGTACTAGGGTCTGGAAAGAGCGGTCCTGAAAACAACAAGGGCTTTCTATACTGTGTTTCGAGGTAGTCGATTTCAGTACATGTCTTAGAATCCTAGAGCGTCACACTCGCTTAAGCTCGTAAGTATGCGGTGATGCAAAAGAATATCACTGCCAAACTTCGTATTTCTTAACCTGAGGGAGGATCGGGCTTCGTGGAAATGGAGCTTGATTGACAAATCTGGGAAGCCAGGCGGGGGTTGCATTAAGTCAGCCTCGGATACTTGTCTTCCAAGACCATTTAGTTGTTTTACTCTTGCCGGGGATAAGCCGTAACCTATGGGTATCGTAGAGTTCGTAAAGTATGCCAAAGACTTGATGCCTAAGCGGCGATCCAACTCGGGAATCCAATGAACAAAATCGAAGAATACAAAGTCGGGTTTGAGGTCACGTAGGAGAAGTTAAACGTCGGGCTCTGTTCTGTCCATGGCGGTCATGACGAGTGGGAATAATGGAGAAGGGACGTCGTTAGTGGTCTCCGTACCGAAAGGAATGCCGTCGACATGAGGAACGGTGATTGGGACGAACGGAATGAGATCCGGGAATTGATTCCAATGGTCTATCTTGGAAACCATGGGTACATGGCAATGTGCAGAGAAAAGGTTGCCTCCATAAATATTGATATTCTTGTGAAACAAATCAGTCAAACTCCAATATATTAGCCCTTGATCAAGATTTAAAAAAGTTGCAAAAGAAAACCTAAGATAGTTAGCGGGTGCAATAGAAAAAAGAACATGAAAATCCAGTAAAATATACTATTATATTACCTTCTGATTCTTATATATCAAAGAGAAATATAACCAGGAGTGGAAATTCATCAGCAAATTAAGAAAGTAGAAAAAAAAAACTCAAAAAGAAAGGATGGTTGTTTGATGACTCGGATTCAGAATTTGTTAGACGTAGAAGAAATTTTCAATAAGCTGTATACGTCAACCTTGATATATACATACATGCACACAAATTGATCAAGACTTTGATATGTGAGCAGGTGCACATGAACCTGCCATATTATTAAATGAAAAAGATGATCCACCAATATAATAATAATCTTTCAATGACATAATTAATTCAATAGCTTGCACATCTTGAATGAAATAAGAAATATTATATGGGAAAGACGAGCATCACAAATCACAAGGTGAATAATTAAAGCCACATTTCATTATCCAAAAACTTGTCTTATACTTTGTTGGAATTTTTGAGCAATTCTGCGCTCATAGTGTTGAATAAGAAAAAAGGGAAATTTGACTTTATATGGGTAAAATTTCCAAAAAAAAAATAAAAAAAATAAAATAAAATAAAAAATTTCAGATCAATTTTTTTAAAATTCTTCGATTTATTTAGAAAAATACTACTTTTCAAAATATTTAAAATAATACCATTTTTTTAACAAATTGATAAACTACTGAAAATAATCAGACAAGTTATTTGAGACAACGAGTCTAATTATCTCAAATAACTCGATTAATTAAATAACCTAATTGGTTACTATGAGTATCTTTGAAAAGTACTAATTTTGAAAATAAAATAGTATTTTTATAACTATTTTTTAAAAGTACTATTTTTCTAAATAAACTTTTTAAGAAATAATATTTCTCTATATAAATCCAAGATTTTTCAAAAAGTTTAACCCGTCCTTGATTTTTGAATTTTTCAGACTTGGGCCTGATTTTTTGTAAGAATCCCTAAGGAAAATAGTTAACATAATGAGATTTATTTTCATATAAAGAGAATACTAGAAATTAATTATACGTACAAATTCAACCCATCCGTGAGTGTTTCAATTTTTCAGACCTTGGGCCTGATTTTTTTTTTTTTTTTTTTAAGAAACCCTAAGAAAAATAGTTAACATAACGAGATTTATTTCCATATATTTAGTTATTAAAGAGAATATTAGAAATTAATTGTATGTATCTAGTCAAAATATATCTAGATTATTTTCTTTATGTGAAAAAAGATGTGAACACGCTTATTTTGAATCAAAGGATTTAATCTCTTATTGATTTCTATTGATTAAAGAATATTTCTTATTCATTATGGAATTGAGGAAATATTTTTATTTGGATAAAAAAACAAGTGTGTTGCTTACATTTTTCTGATTATTCATTATTTTTAAGAGTTAGAAAAACAAGCTAAGAGATACTCTCTCTCTCTCTATCAAAATTCTATTAAGTGCTCTTCAGTGATGGGTTTGTAGTATTGGTTCTTGTAACACCGCTCACTATGAGTGTTTAAGGAGGATCTTTTCAATACAACAAATATGAGGCACAAAGACAATTTTAGACCGGCAGTTTGATCTAGAACTCAACCGGTCCAACGCCACCTATGCTTTTGACACCCTTAGAAGCATGATATCTGTTGATGATTAATCAATATCATTCCAACTAATTGAAACAATTATATATGCCAATGGTCACATCAGATTGTTAAGTAGCACTCTTTCTAACCCGTAATTTTGGATATGCTAATTAATTAATGCTTATAGAAAACTAAGGTTCTCAATACTACATCAAGCCTAAGTCGAGATTGTAATTAATAGATTAGGTCCATATATATCCATATGAAGGATTCCTTAATTATATTGTGTTGGGTAATTGAGTGCTAGAACCATTTTTAAATGCTTTAAGTGGGAATCTTGTTCAAATATGGTTAAAGATAGAACAAATTTAAAAAACACGGTAAGGCACAAAATACTATGAAATTACGAATTTGGGAGTTGAAAATTTGGAAAACATGGACCGATTTACGGCAAAAAAGAGGGGGGAGAGGGGAAGGAGGGGGTTAGGTTAATATAGCTGTGAGCGCATAGCATCAACAAATAGAGGTTTTACTTTTTTTGCAACTTTTTTTCATTCTTATTCCTTTTTAGCTCTTTTTCGTTTCTTATCTGGCATGATGTTTCTTTATTAAAAGAAAAAAAAAAACACTTGCCCTAACTGGAGCTAGATCCTCTGTTCATAATTGGTGTCTTATTCTCTGTCTAACCAAAAAAATTCGACATATAATCAAAATAAAATTCTCCCTCGCGTGCTTTTGAACGAGTTTTAACAGAAGTTTCCTTTTGCCAATTTATTAGATACTTGAAGGAAAATAAATAAATAAAAGAAGCATAAGAGCAAGTCACGTGTAATGCATCCTATTCCTCCGCTTGAGCCATCTTCTTCTCTTTACTTGTTCTTCTGTGTTTTTTGTATAGAAAATGGCAGATACATAAAGTGCATTGTTGTTGCTGCTAGGTTTCAAACCAGCAAGACAAATATAAAATGCATTAGATACGACATGTAATCACTGACCTCTTCTTTTGATTCCTTTCTAGCACACTTTTATATTATATGTTATTGTTTGAAAAATGATAGTTTATTTACAAAAACGCCACCGTGTTTTTTACACTCAAATTTTAGAAAAATATCACTAAAGTTCGTACGAGATTTAATTATTGTTTAAAGGTCGTAAATTTGGTATTATTTTTAGAAAAATAGGTATAAGTGTCCAAATCCCTTTTTTTTTTTTTTAAGAGGCCCTAAGAAAAATAGTTAACATAACGAGAGTTATTTCCATATATTTAGTTATTAAAGAGAATATTAGAAATTAATTGTATGTGTAAAAACCAGTTTTTAAAAGGGGTATTTTGGTCTTTTGACCAGTTTTGAAAAAAAAAAAAAATCTTTTTCTCTCTCCTCCCTCACCCCTCCCTCCCGTCACTCTCTTTCTCTCTCTTCTCCCCGACTCTCTCTCCTTCTCTCAGTCTCTTCTCGGCCGAACCACCGCAGGAGGCTGCAGTGCGCCACCCAGCCGTCGTCCGACCGCCAGAAGACCGGCGGAGCACCGCCGACCGGGGACGAAGCCGCGCCGCCCTTTCCCTGCCGTCGACGCCGCCCGCAACGCCGGAAATCTCCATTTTTGCCATTTGAAGTAAAATCGGATTTTTGGCCGCCGGCGAAGATTCCGGCGTCCTTTCGCCGTGAAACCGGTCCTGTTCAACTCGTCTCCTCACGATCTTCGACATGGTATATATATCTCGATCCCATATTGTCCGGATCAAAATTTGCTATTTTTGTTAATTTTGAGTTATTTTTAGTTTTATATTTAAATTTATCAATCCGGCCGTTAGATTGTGTTTTTGACCTCATATTTGGAATGTACTCGGAAAATGGAGAAGTTTGATATATATATATATTGTGTTGTTTGGTGATCGACACAAAAACCGCGATCGGACGGTCGAGATTTTGTCTCGATTTGCGTGCCACAGTCCGGTGTGGATCCGGACCCGAATTTGGTAAGTTATATGCCTAACCCAGCTATTTTGGGTGCTAGGAATCCAACGAAGAGGTCCGTTCGTGAAATTGAAGTTCCGGTGATAAGTTGAATTTTCGCAAGAGGACGATCGAGGGTTCGGAATTGGTTCCCGACCCTCCGGGCGATCGTCAACGATACCTTGAGGACCCGATAGCCTAGTCTAGCTATTCCGGTGAGGTAGGGGTTCAATTACTAAGTTTTTAACTTATTTTGTCTTAAATTATGCATTATGACTTATTTCTTGAAATTATCGATTTCCAAGGATTTTAATGATTTGAATGGATATTTGATGAACTTTTGAACTGTTGAAATATATTGGATTGTTCTGGGATTAGTTTGTATGATTTTTATACAGGTTTAAAATTTTAGTTTTGGGAAAATACAGCCGTTATACTGCCCAATTTTCTGTAAATCCCAGAATAATACCAAATGAGTTTTGAAGCGTGATTTCGTGATATACTTGATGCATGGTTACTACACACTTTATGATATATTGTACCTACCATAGGATCACACACTTGAGTTCTATTTTAGCATCATGGTATTTAGATCGCTGGCGAGTTACTGCAGCGCTAGGTGAGAGACCTAGGCCCCTGCGCAGGTTTTGCTGACACACCTCCGAGTAGTGTCAGAATGCTGGGTACCTCTGTTCAAGAGGTATTACAGGACCGTGATGAGAGGATGGGAGCTCATAGATATACTTATACTTGGTTGATTTATGATATGTACAACATGATTATGATTATGAACATGGTGACTTTGGTTTTGGTTTTGATTTTGACTATGTGGTTGTACTCGAATATTTGTAAACTTGTTTTATAACTGAATTTTGGAAAGGTACTAACAATGCAGGTTTCAAAAGTTGCATTCATACTAAAAAGGTAATTGAATTCCTACTGAGCATGTGAATGCTCACCCCCCCTTATCTTTCCCTTCTCAGGTGGTGTACGGTGTGATTTGAGCAACTCCGGAGCGGAGTGACTAGGACTACAGGATTTGTTCTAGTTTAGTAGTTGGTAAATACTTAGTAACTCTCATTTGGATTTATAATAATATTTAAGGCCCATACATTGGATTTAGCCTGTATTATCCATTATACCTACTTGTGATGACAATGGTGATGCATGTTTATGTTTTAATACTACTATTAACAGTCTATGTCTAGTGGTGATCACAAACTGTGGGAATTTACAATTTAAACTATTTTTATAATCTTTATAGAAGCTGTCATTTTTCAACTAGATGTCGTTTTTCTAAAGAATTACAGTTTCTAAAATTTTTCAACAATAAATTATGAATTTCCATTGTGAAATTCTCCTTCTGCAACTGGCCCGGGGTTTGGGTCGTGACAGTATGTATCTGGCCAAAATATATCTAGATTATTTTGTTTATGTGAAAAGAGATGTGAACACGCTTATTTTGAATCAAAGGATTTAATTTCTTATTGATTTTTATTGATTAAAGAATGTTTCTTATTCATTATGGAATTGAGGAAATATTTTTATTTGGATAAAAAAACAAGTATGTTGCTTACATTTTCGTGATTATTCATTATTTTTAAGAGTTAGAAAAACAAGCTAAGAGATACTCTCTCTCTCTCTCTACCAAAATTCTATTAAGTGCTTTTCAGTGATGGGTTTGTAGTATTGGTTCTTGTAACATCGCTCACTATGAGTGTTCAAGGAGGATCTTTTCAATACAACAAATGTGAGGCACAAAGACAATCTTAGACCGGCAGTTTGATTGAGAACTCAACCGGTCCAATGCCACCTATGCTTTTGACACCCTTAGAAGTATGATATCTGTTGATGATTAGTCAATATCATTCCAACTAATTGAAACAATTATATATGCCCATGGTCACATCAGATTTTTAAGTAGCACTCTTTCTAACACGTAATTTTGGATATGCTAATTAATTAATGCTTATAGAAACCTAAGGTTCTCAATACTACATCAAGCCTAAGTCGAGATTGTAATTAATAGATTAGGTCCATATATATATCCATATGAAGGATTGGCTTAATTATATTGTGTTGGGTAATTGAGTGCTAGAACCATTTTTAAATGCTTTAAGTGGGAATCTTGTTCAAATATGGTAAAAGATAGAACAAATTTAAAAAACATGGTAAGGCACAAAATACTATAAAATTACGAATTTGGGAGTTGAAAATTTGGAAAACATGGACCGATTTACGGCAAAAAAGAGGGGGGAGAGGGGAAGGAGGGGGTTAGGTTAATATAGCTGTGAGCGCATAGCATCAACAAATAGAGGTTTTACTTTTTTTGCAACTTTTTTTCATTCTTATTCCTTTTTAGCTCTTTTTCGTTTCTTATCTGGCATGATGTTTCTTTATTAAAAAGAAAAAAAAAAACTTGCCCTAGCTGGAGCTAGATCCTCTGTTCATAATTGGTGTCTTATTCTCTGTCTAACCGATAAAATTCGACATATAATCAAAATAAAATTCTCTCTCGCGTGCTTTTGAACGAGAAGTTTCCTTTCGCCAATTTATTAGATACTTGAAGAAAAAAAAAATAAATAAAAGAAGCATAAGAGCAAGTCACGTGTAATGCATCCTATTCCTCTGCTTGAGCCATCTTCTTCTCTTTACTTGTTCTTCTGTGTTTTTTGTATAGAAAATGGCAGATACATAAAGTTGCTTTTGTAGTATTTATTCATGGAAGTCTCTTTGTAGACTAAAACTATGATTTTTTTGAATAATCTAAACTTTCGGAAATCGAATGATTCCGCAAATACTTCAAACGCCTAAAATTAAAAAAAAATCAATCGGGATCTGTGACAAATTCTGATTCCCGTCCATTACTCATGTTACTCGAAATCAAACCATGCTTGTTAGGGTTTCAGATCTAGAATTTAGATAAAGCTTTAACCGAGATGAAAATTTTGTTTGAATTATTTGGGAGAAAGAAGAAGAGCCAGATCGATAAGGATGAAAATAAAGAAGATGACTGTTGAGATGTATGGTTGCATCGCATGTAAGATCAATTCAGAAACAGAGTTAGAATATAGAGGTTAAAGCGAAGAGCAATGTTATAGGACATCAATAGTACACAACATTATAATGATATATTTGTGTGTCATTAAATAATTTTAATTAATAAATTAAATTCTATATAAATTTTATTTGAATTATAATTATTATTAGTGATTGATAGACTGACACAATATACAATATTAGACATTACTGATGTCCGTAACATTATTCTAAAATAAAGGGGCAGCCGTGCACACAACTTGCTCGAAGACTTTTTTATTTTTTTTATCGCATTAGCGGAGGCTTCTCCCGTTCGAAAACTGAGGTGGTACATCATATGAGGCCAATTTTTTTTAATGACGTGCCGTCTTCTTATTTACTAGACAAGAAATGTGATATACAAGTCTGGTCAGAGGATTTTGCTTCGTCCTAATTGCCTGCCTTTGTGTATTTATGCCAGGGCGGTTTTAGTTCACTACAATAAATATTGGCTTTAGCTACAAAGCATTTTGTAGCTAAAGCAAAAAAATTTGTAACTAAAATAATTTAACCACAAAATTAGCTTTGTAGCAAAGTTGTAGTTATAGGGTCGACACTAACTGTCCCTAACTACAAAAAATTTATATTTATATATATATAGCTACAAAAAATTTGTAGCTAAAACAAACGTTTGTTTCTGATCTATATATTATATATATAGACAGTAGACTTGTGGTTTTTCTCAATGACTCATATGTGTATATATATATATATATGTTCTCTGAATTGATTTTTGTAATATAATCTCCGTAAATATAAAATGCAAAGCACAAGCTAGGCATTATTACGTCGCCATGGAAGAATTTATACATTACTTAGCAGTGGCTGAGCCATGACTTTATTGCAGTAGGGAGGACTTAATTGCAGTAGGAGTGTAAGATAATTTTTAAAATGTAATAATGAAACAAAAAGTACCTAAAACTTTATATTAGTATTGAACCAAATGAAAATAAGTATACATTATGAAAAATTTCTCTAAAATTCTAACTTTTTTTTTCCTTTAATTTCTTATTTTTGTGAAGGAGTTGTCTTCATTTTTCTATTCCCATCGTGAAAAGAAAATTTAGATTACATCTAAAAATTGAATAAGTGAGTTCTAATTAAAGTAAATGTAAATTAATAGTGAGAACATAATTGTAAAAAAATATTTTAGTAGGGGCAAATTAAAATGGAGAAAAAAAAATTATTTCATCTCAAAAATTAAGAAAGAAAAAAAAAATTGAGTGGCCCCCACTCGGCCCCCTTCCCGTGTATAGATAGTCCAAAGAGAATGCTGGAGTCAACGCTGCTCTCCTGTGCGAGGCTAGCTGGTGATTTTTTTGTAAATGTATTAATTTTCCATGAAATCATTGTATGTTCCAAAAAGTTAATACTTTTTTTCTTTTTCGGTCCTTGATAAACGAAAAGTTAATACTTACTTTTGTCAACTTTCATACGAAGCCAAGCAAACACCAAGAGTTAAGATAGTAACAAACTCTGAAGCTTCTGACTGAAATCATCAATATAAGAAGACTCCATATCTTTCCTAAGAAGCAGCTTTCGTAATTTGGCGTGGTTGGCTCTAACCTCTCTCCCAGATTCATTGTCTTCTTCCATCACTGTCCTAATCGCTTTGCAGACACTCTCTTTGGTAAACAACCCATCATCTTCATCTTTCTCCACTTCAATCCCGACCTTTAAACTCTGTCCCAGTAGCCTAGCATTATAATATTGATCACCTACACGCGGTATCATTACAAGCTCGCACTGATTCACCAATCCCTCCATCAAAGAACCCCAACCACAGTGCGTAACAAAGCACCCAACAGATGGGTGCTCCAAGATCTGAGGCTGTTGAATCCAACCCTCATGAACAACTCCTCTTCCTCCAACTCTCTCTCGAATTCCATCTGGCAAAGCCTTTTCAATGGACGAGTGCTCGACCCCGGAAGGTGGTCTCAGTGCCGCCAGAAACGGCAGCCCCGAAAGCTCCAAACCCAACAGCAGTTCTCTGAATTGATCTTCCCTCAAGGTGGCCTCACTCCCCAAAGCACAGTAAACTACCGAACCAGGCTTGAAGCCTCCTAGCCAGTTAACCCACTTTTCATCTAAAGTAGTACTAGGGTTCGGAAAAAGCGGTCCTGAAAGCAGCAAGGGCTTTCGAAACTGTGTTTCCAGGTAGTCGAGAAACGGTCCGTCGATTTCTCTACACGACTTGAATCCAAGAGCGTCACACTCGCTTAAGCTCGCGACCAGGCGGTGGCGAAAAGGAATATTACTACCAAACTTCATATTCTTAAACCTAAGGAAGGCTCGAGCTTCATGGAAATGGATTTTGAATGATGAATCAGGGAAACCAGGTGGGGGTTGCATAACGTCGGCCTCGGATAACTGTCTTCCAACATCTAGTTGCCTTTCTCTTGCAGGGGATAAGACGTAACTTACGAACACCGGGCCACTGGTAACGTATGACAAAGACTTGATTCCTAAGCGGCGTGCCAACTTTGGAATCCAATGAGCAAAATCGAAGAAGACAAAGTCGGGTTTAAGGTAACGTAGAAGAAGTTCAACTTGGGGTTCTGTCCTGTCCATCGCGATCGTGAGGAGTGGGTGTAAGGGAGAAGGGACGTCGTTAGTAGTCTCGGCGCCGGAAGGGAGGCCGTCAACGTGAGGAACGGTGATCGGGACGAACGTAATGAGATCCGGGAATTGATTCAAATGTTCTACCTTGGTTTGTGATTTGGTGGGGATGAAGAAGGAGATTATGTGGCCTTTTTCCGCCAGTTTGTTGGAGAGTTGGAGGAATGGGATAATGTGGCCGAAAGCAGACCTGGGGTACATGGCAATGTGCAGAGAAGAGGGTGCCTCCATGATAGATATTCCTGTGAACACAAATCAGTCAAACACATTATTAGCACTATTAGTTGATCAAGTTTTAAAGAGTTGCAAAAGAAATTTTAAGACAATTAGAGCGAGCAAAATCCAGTAATATATATTACCTTCTTATTCTTGTAACTTAAAGAGATATATAACCAGGAGTAAAAAATCAGTTTAGAGCAAATTAAGGATGTAGAAAAAACTCAAAACGAAATGATGGTTGTTTGTTGAATCAGATTCAGAATTTTTAAGTGCGCGTGGCAGAAGAAATTACCAGCAAGCTATGTAGGTCAACCTCGATGTATACATATCTAAATATATATATGTATATAGATATAATCAATACTTTGATATGTGAGAAGTGCACATGAACCAACCCTATATGAAATGAAAAAGATGATCCACCAAAAGCATTTATTATTAGAATAATGTTTGTCAATGATATAATTAAGTTAATTGCTTGCACATCTTGAATTGGAATATCATACGGGAACGGCGAGCATCACAAGGTGAATAAATTCATTTGATTATCCCAAAACTTGTCTAACGCTTAAGAGCATGATATCTGCTGATGATTAGTCAGTATTATTCTAACTAATTGAAACAATTATTTATATACCGACCCCGCGGTCACATCAGACTGGTAAGTAGCAGTCCTTCTAACACGCAATTTGGACATGTTAAGTAATGCTTATGAGCACCTCAATACCACATGAGTCTCGTGTCTATACTGTTTTTTTTTTCCGAACCTTTTCTCATCTTCATTCCCCTTTTTGGGTTTTTCTCATTTCTTATCCGGCATGATGTTTCTTCCTAAATTATGATTATGATTCGATTGTCTAATTGCCTTGTGTATTTATGCCGCGGCGCTTTTAGTTTGTTTCTGATCTGTATACTGTAAAGACAGTAGACTCGGTTTTTTTTTTTTTCTCAATAACCCATATATATATACATGTTCATGGAATTGATTGTTGTTATATAATCCAAGTAAATTACTCCATGTACGATTCAAAACACAAGTTGCGCATTATTAGTATCACGTTCCGGTGGAAGAATATTTACATAGCATAACGCTTAAGGTATTAATTTTTATACCAAATTTTTAATACAATATAATATGTGATATGTGATTTATCACCACTTAATTAGTAATAATATTTAATCTATTTGTCACGACCCAAAACCCGGGCCAGTGACAGAAGGGAAATTTCACATAGATGAAATTTTTTTTGATTTATTTGAAAAATGTCTAAAAAGTTTTAATTTTGTAAACAGTCCATTAAAATAAAATATTTGGAATTTCATCCCGTAAATCTCTCCCACAGTTCGTATACACCATTAAACATAGACGGAATAATAATCGAAAAATGTGAAATCAAATATAAGTCTAAGCATCATTATCATCCACAACAATAAGTTAAATCCTAGAATGGCATACATAAGTTCACAGACAAATTAGAAAATAGTAATCTTGATTCAATGCTAATACAAAACTCCAAACAGTCCAAACACCACAACAGTAGACTTCTAGCATTACCAAGAAATGAAGTACAGTTAAGATGACCTCTTACTCCTCTTGATCACCGAGATCATACTGGACACCACCTGAGTAAGGGAGGAAGGGGGGTGAGCATATAATGCCCAGTAGGTAAATAATTACCTACTGTATCATCCTCTTGCGAAAAGTCAACTTCTTACCGGAGTTTCAATTCTGCTAACGGACTTCTTTACTGAATTTCTAGCATCCAAAATAGCTAGGTTAGACATATAACTTGACCAATTCGGGTCCGAGTCCACACCGGATCGGTGGCACGCAAAACGAGATAAAATCTCGACCGTCCGATCACGATTTTCGTGCTGATCACCAAACAAAATAATATATATATCAAACTTCTCCATTTTCCGAGTACATTCCAAAAATAAAGTCAAAAATATAATCCAACGGCCGGATTAAAAAGATCAAGCTTAAACTCAAAATACCCAAAAATGACAAATTTTGATTTGAACAGTATAGGGTTGAGATATATATACCTTAACGATCCTTGCGACGATACGAATCCAACGGGATCGGTTTGGAGTCGAATGGATGTCAGAATCTTCGCTGGCGGCCAAAAATTCGAAATGGGTCAAAACGGCTTTTATGGAGTTTTCTGGCAAACGGACGACCGACAGCGGCTGGCGAGGGGCGGTGGAGCTTCGTGGCAGCACGGTGAGTCGACGCCGGCTGGTCGACTGGCCGGACGATGGCTAGGCGGCGGCATGGCTTCTTTCAGTGGGCTTCGACTGAGCGAGGAACAGAGAGAGAGAGTGAGATATAGAGAGGGGGACGAGAGGGAGAGAGAGAAATGTATATATGTATATATAATTTAATTTTTTTTTTAACTTTAAGGTCAAAGGACCTTTATACCCTTAAAAAAAAACGGTTTTTACATTCTCCCCTCCTTATAGGAATTTCGTCCTGAAATTCAAAGTACAAGTTAAGGTTTACATCATAATACAACTTCTAACTGGAAGTTAAACAAATTAGGGTACTTCTCATACATCTCCGTCTCGAGTCCCAAGTAGCCTCGTCTTCTGCACCTTGATAAGTGAAATCTCTTTGTTTCGAAGCACTTTCAACTCTCTAGCCAACAAGCGAACAGGCTGCTCTTCATAGGATACATCTTCTTGGATCAGTACGTGCATGTACTGGATAACATGAGATGAGTCCGGCGTGTATTTCTTCAACATCGACACGTAAAACACATTATGCATGTGACCCAACTGTACAGGTAGATTCAAATGATACGCCACTGGTCCAATTCTCTCAGTGATCTCAAAGGGACCAATGTACCTTGGAGCAAACTTATCCTTAACTCCGAATCTTGTAACACCTCGCCTTGGAGTCACTTTCAAGAATACGAAATCACCAGTATCGAACTCTATCTCCGGCCTTTTAGGGTCAGCATAACTCTTCTGGCGACTTTGAATCTCTTTGAGTCTCTCTTGGATATCTTTGATCTTCTCAGTAGTCTCCTTAATTAGTTCAGGTCCAAGAGTAACATGCTCTTCTGGTTCTGCCTAACACAAAGGCGATCTACACGGCCTCCCATATAGTACTTTATATAGAGCCATACCTACACTGGTCCGGTAATCGTTATTATAAGCAAATTCCACTAAGGAAGATGATCATCCCAGTTTCCACCAAAATCTAGTATGCAACAATGTAGCATGTCCTCAAGAATTTGAATGGTCCTCAAGAATTTGAATGGTCCTCTTAGACTGACCATCTGTCTCAGGATGGTAAGTTGTACTGATATCCAACTGCATACCAAATGCTTTCTGCAAGGCTCTCCAAAACTTAGAAGTAAACTTTGGATCTTTGTCAGAAACTATGCTTGAAGGCACACCATGCAAGCGTATGATGTTCTCCACATATAGTTTACTGAGCTTAGTGAGAGAGTAGTCAATCCGGATCGGTATAAAGTGAGCACTCTTTGTCAACCGATCGACTATCACCCAAATTGCATCGTTCTTCCTCAAGGTCTTCGGTAAACTAGTCACGAACTCTATCGTGATCTTGTCCCGCTTCTACTTCGGAATGGGTAACGGCTGAAGTAATCCAGTTGGTCTATGTTGTTCAGCCTTAACTTGCTGATAAGTTAAATACTTGGCCACAAAAGTAGCCACATCCTTCTTCATACCTTTCCACCAAAACTGCCGTTTCAAGTCTTGATACATCTTGGTACTACCCGGATGTACTGCGAATCTTGATTTGTGAGCCTCAGTTAGAATGGTCTCTCAAAGATTAGGGTCATTAGCTAAAGCCAACTTCCTATTGAAAAGCAAGAACCTTTCTCTGTTAGTGCTCCAACTATCTAACTATTCACAATTTTGAAGTCGGTTCTAGGTTGTCCTCAACTCTCTGTCTTGCCACTAACTCTGCTGGATAGTCTGGAGAAGAGATGGTGAAATCATAATATTACTTAGGCAAGCAACTCCTTTATTTTCGAAATATTGCAAGTTGTAGTCACCAATCGCAACTGAGTTCTTCCAATCTTCAAACACTAGTGCAGCCAGTACACCATAAGGCTTCCTACTCAGTGCATCAGCTACAACGTTGGCTTTACCAGGATGACACAGTAAGTCGAAGTCATAATCCTCCATGTACTCAACCCATCTTCGTTATCTCAAGTTCAGATCCTTCTGGGTAAAGAGATACTTCAAAATCTTATGATCGAAGAATATGTCGAACTTCACATCATACAAGTAACATCGCTAAATCTTCAGCACAAAAATCACTGCTGCAAGTTCCAGGTCATGGGTGTGATAGTTTCTCTCATGTGGCTTCAACTGACGAGAAGCATAAGCCACAACTCGACCATTCTGCATTAAGACACATCCTAAACCTATCTTCGAAGCATCGGTATGCACCACATAAGGTTCGTTACTGTCAGGAACAATAAGAACAGGTGCGGTGGTTAAGCTCTACTTCAACTTGATAAAAGCTTCTTCACTTTCGTGATCCCAAACAAACTTGGCGTCCTTCCTGGTCAACTTGGTCAAAGGCAAAGCAATTCTCGAGAAATGTTGCATAAAATGATAGTAGTAGCCTGCCAAACCGAGGAAACTACGTACCTCCGTCACATTTCTCAGTCTTTCCCACTCCAAAACAACTTCTATTTTAGCGGGATCGACTGAAATACCTCCGTGAGAAATAACATGACCCAAGAACTTCACTTCTGACATCCAAAAGTCACTTTGATTTCTTGGCATATAACTGATGATCTCTCAAGGTCTTGAGTACAATTCCCAGATGTTCGGCATGCTCTTCTCGAGTCTTAGAATACACCAAGATGTCATCGATGAACACAACCACAAAACGATCCAAAAATGGCCTGAAAATCCGATTCATGAGATTTATAAAGGCTACAGGTGTATTCGTTAAAGCAAATAGCATCACCAAAAATTCAAAGTGACCATATCGGGTTATGAATGCTGTCTTAGGTATATCATCCTCTCTTATCTTCAACTGATGATAACTAGATCTCAAATCAATCTTGGAGAATAATCTTGAACCACCGAGTTGATCAAATAACTCGTCTATACTTGGCAAAAGGATACTTGTTCTTTACTGTCAACTGGTTCAACTTTCTGTAGTCTACACAAAGTCTCAACGAACTATCAGCTTTCTTCGCAAACAAAATAGGAGCACCCCAAGGAGAAGTGATACTGTGAATGAAGCCTTTGGAAAGCAGATCATCTAACTATTTTCTTAATTCTTCCATCTCAGCAGGCGACATACGATAGGCTGGAATAAAAACTGGCTGAGCTCTAGGAACTAGTTCAATACAGAACTCGATCTCCCTATCGGGTGGTAACCCTGGTAAGTCTTCAGGAAATACCTCTGAAATACTCACTCACCACCGGAATCCATAGGCCTTGATCGTCTATCCTCACCTCGCCATCAATGGCAAACAAGTTCCCATAACACTCGAGTTTCTTTCTTCCACCCAAGCACGCTTTCAGAACAGGACTAGGCTTCAACGGACTCATTCTAGCTTGATAGACAATGGGATGTCCATTACTAGGAAAAAGAGTCACTCGCTTCATGTGACGGTCCACGATGGCTCGATATTTCGACAACCAATTCGTACTAAGTATGACGTCATACTGTCCCATCGGTAACACAATCAAATCAGCAAGCAACTTTCTATCACCAACCTGCTGGTAATTCTGAAAATAAATTTCCGAAAATTAATTTTACCGAAAATGATTTCCGCAGTTTTGTAAACATATCAAGAACGCAGCGGAATTGGTATTTTAAAATTTTTCTTGAAACTTTACAAAACAAAATACAAGATCGTTGATCTAACATAAATCAATTCATGGATCTTGGTTTTGATAAAACCTGTAAGCACTTTACAACCATTGAGCATTCCCGTCTATTCTCTAGAGCCCGTTGAATGACCCGGTGAGTGGGCACCTTCTTGATTCCCAATGAGAGTTGAGCAGATGATCTGGAAGACGCTCTTCCTTCTCCTTTGACTGCACATCTACGGCCATGGGTATCTCTCCCTTGGCGGCCATGAACGAACACGGGACTTCTTCCGCGGCAGCTCGTCACTCTCACTCTCTTTTTTTTCTCTCTGTTTCACGCCAGGCATTCTTACTATGCTTGTAGTAGGTGTGTAGCTCTTGTGTACAAGCTTAGGAGAATTTTTCTCTTAAGTACTAGAGAGATGTAAACCCTAGTGGGCTTATTGGGCTCAACTGACTATCCAATTAGTATTGGGCTATGTGTGAGCTAGACAGGGGACCTTATGGATCCAAATAGTCTAAACTCTAATGGGCCAACTGCCCACAGGTATAATTAACTCTTAATTATGACTGGGCCTTGTCCATTAATATTGGGGCACTCCACTATAGGCCCAATATTGCANCCATACAAACACAGTCAAATTCACAAAGTGAATACCTGGCGCCTGGTTTTTATTATCCAAGTCCTTGAAAAAACTCAAAGTGACATTATATGCATAGTGTCCAAATCATGAAGAACGTTCTCGTCAATTCACAAATCTTATCTTCCGAGATACCGGAGTTCGAACCATATTTTCACATGGTCTAGTTCAATGTACTTATAACTTTCTTATAATGCACTAGTGTTTCTATCCGAAGTCAGACACTTCGATGATTGGAGACGTCATCAATCCCGTTGAAATAGACAACACTACATTCTATAGCAAAATAAAGTATACCATCTTTATTTACAGAATGTGAACTTTTAATTTAGACATAATGAAATAAAGAATTTAGTCTCCCACATGTGAACACTTCAAGCGATTAATTCTTTATTACTCATTATTAGTCATGGAAACTTTTAGACGTTTGCATAATATAAAACTTAAACATCATATGTATATAATTGGGACATAATATGGAATTTATGAACAACAAATAGATAACACTTAAATCCAATAAATATTGTTTAAAATGACAAACAAAAAAACTGCTTTCTAGGGCATATTCCCAACACAACCACAATCCGACAAGACTTACACACACTAGACACATCGGCTACTTCTCCCATAGGTGTACCCAACGTCAATACATAATCCAAATCAGAAAATTCTAACCCCAATATTTGAGTAAACAACATGGATATGAATGAATGGGATGCACCAGTATTAAACAAAATATGTGCCCAAGAGTGTGAAATAAGGATCATACCGCCAACAACACCTCAGCCGGTGCGATCCTGAGTGTCGTCGGCTCCAGTAAAAGCATAGGCTTGGCCAGTTACCTTCCTTTTCCCCTTGTTGCCTCTTCTCTGACCAGGACAGCTGCTGCTGGCTCCTGGACTACTACTGCCATAACCACGCCCACTCTGACTCACTGAGGACTGAGGAGTCTAAAAGTTCTGAGTGTAACCCTGAGGGCGGTACTAATGCTGATAAGGCTGAGGGGAAGTAAAAGTCTCCGAAGCACCTTGGGACTGTTGTGGCCTTGTCTAAGTGTTCTGATAAGGAACAGAACCTGATTGGCTCCTTTGCAGTCCTCCTTGAGAAAGAAGAGATTTCTGTAGACGGGTAGGACACTTCTTCTTCCGGTGACCCTGCTGGCCACGCACAAAACAACCCCCATAAGGACTATCTCTGCCACCCCCTGAAGAACCACTGCTGTTTGAGCTCCCACTGTTCGGAGTACCCTGGGCTGACCACTGCCCCTGATTCCTTCTGGTGGCTTTCCTATCATTACCTCTCCGCTGGTTTCTCCTGGAATCAAATCCCTCTTTGATAGCTTCTGCCAGCTGGGCAGCCACTGCAATCTCAGGGAGAGTATGGAAAGTCTGAGTGCCAATCCTGTTGAAAATGTTTCGATTCAGAAGAATCCTGAATTTGGCAACTCGGGACTTCTCACTCGTACCTGAGTCAAGGGCAACACTCGCCAACTCAGTAAACTCAATCAGGTACTCATTCACCATTCTGTTACCTTGGACCAAAGTCTCAAACCGATTCATAATCTCATCTTGTTGATCCCCATTGGCATACTGAGCCCTGAAAATCCGCTCAAAGTCTTTCCAAGTCAGACTCACAATATTCTGCATTCGCTCCACAGTCTTCCACTAGTGAATGGCACTCCCCGTCAAACGGGTAACATCAAAGATTGCCCAAAACTCCACCGAAGTACCAAGGGACCGAAAATGCCTCTCCATCTCACTCAACTAAGCAATTGCCGCGAGAGGATCTGGTCTACTATCAAACTGCCTTGGCTGGAGGCGCATAAATCGCTAGAGGTAATCTGATTGATCCAGCTGAGGTGCCCTCGGAGCTGGAGGTTGATAATCTGGATTGCTCATTTGGGCAAACACCTGATGCATTGCATCGATCAGATGAGAGAGTTCCGGAGGTTGAGAAGGTTCGACATTCGGCTGATGCCTTGGAACTATTCAGTGCATGTAACTCACGTCCTTATACCCCTAAAAGAGTTTAGGGTATAGGGTAGGACTACCTTAGCTTAGTTAGGATCTGTAACCCCTAAAGTAACACTACTCTGCTTCTTTTTCCTCTGTTTTTGTTCTTTTGCTTTAATTATGTTCATGCTTAGTTTAACATTGATCAAAATTTAATTAAAAGTCATGCCGTTTTGTGCTCTAACACGGCTTTTTTATGTCGTTTTGTTTACCATTTGTAGGATGATCCTACTCTTAGGCCCTCCAGGAGCTGGGAAAACGACTTTGTTACTGGCACTTGCAGGGAAGCTTGATCAGAATCTAAGGGTGTGTTTGGTGTTTCCCATTAATTACTCAGTTTTGACTCTTCTTTTTTTTTTTTCTCTCTTTCTATATGTTCTCCCTTGAAATGTGTTTATTTAATATAAAATATAGTTTGGTGTTTGTCATCAGGTATCTGGCAAAGTGACCTACTGTGGACATGAACTGAATGAATTTGTTCCTCAAAGAACATGTGCTTATGTTAGTCAATATGATCTTCACTATGGAGAGATGACAGTAAGAGAGACATTCGATTTCTCGGGACGGTTTTTAGGTGTTGGTTCGAGGTACGAAGTGTTGGAAGAAGCTTCCAAAAGAGAAAAAGAAGCAGGGATTAAGCCAGATCCTGAGATTAACAAATTCATGAATGCCGCAGCTATGTCAGGACAGAAGATTAGTTTAATTACAGATTATGTTCTCAAGGCTAGTCCTCATTTAAATCTAATATTGATTACATCTATTCTGGTCTATTCACCAACTTTTCTCACGAATGACTTGTTAAGAATATTTGCCAAAACAGATTCTTGGATTGGAGATTTGTGCTGACACCATAGTTGGTGATGTGACGAGAAGAGGTATTTCTGGTGGGCAGAAAAAGCGTGTGACAGTAGGTAAGTTAACAACGTTGCTGACAATATTGACTATCATAATATTAACAACGTTAACTTAATGAATTTTGAAATTTGAGACTAAAATAGTGGTCGCAGCCTAGTAATCACACTCCATCTTCAATATTTAGGTTTAAGGTTCAATTCAGATCCCACCACGCATGGGGAAAATATAAATATTGAGACTGGACCACGAACCTTCTTCGCACGTTCGAACAAGTTTTATGAACTTAAATGTTGAAAAGTTCATAATCTTAAGACAGAATCTAGTCTTAGCTAATAGTATCTGATACTATGTACTAATTTGCAGGGGAGATGTTGGTGGGTCCAGCTAAGGTTCTTCTAATGGATGAAATTTCAACAGGACTAGACAGTGCCACCACTTATCAAATATGCAACCACATGAAGCAAATGGTTCACATTTCAGATTTAACAATGGTCATCTCTCTTCTACAGCCAGCACCAGAGACATATGAGCTATTTGATGACATTATTTTGCTTTCAGAAGGTCAAATTGTCTACCAAGGCCCGAGAGAGAATAACCTAGAGTTTTTCAAGTACATGGGATTCAAATGCCCGGATAGGAAAGGAGTTGCTGACTTTCTCCAAGAAGTAACTTCCAAGAGAGACCAAGAACAGTACTGGTACAAGAACAACCAACCTTACAGATTCGTTTCAGTTTCTGAATTCGCAAACTCCTTCAAATCTTTCCACATTGGACAACAACTCAAAAATGATCTTAAAGTCCCATACGACAAGTCCAAAGCCCCAAAAACTGTGTTAACGACAGATAAATATGGAATATCAAACTGGGAACTCTTTAAAGCCTGCTTTTCAAGAGAATGGTTGCTGATGAAGCACAGTTCTTTTGTCTACGTATTCAAGATTGCTCAGATAACGATCATGTCGGTTATTGCTTTGACTGTGTTCTTTAGGAAAGAAATGCCAGTGGGCATTTTACAAGGTGGAGGGAAGTTTCTTGGAGCACTTTATTTCAGTCTGATTAATATTATGTTCAATGGGTTGATAGAGATGGCAATGACTGTTTTGAGGCTCCCTGTCTTTTACAAACAGAGGGATTTCTTGTTTTACCCTGCTTGGGCTTTTGCATTGCCTATTTGGATCCTGAGAATTCCTCTGTCGTTTGTAGAATCTGCAGTATGGATTGTCCTAACCTACTACACAATCGGATTTGCTCCGAATGCCAGCAGGTAAACAATTTGGTGTACTAATTTAAAGTGGAATCTATAGCTTTGATCCTATGTTGAATTACCAATTCTGGTTAAAACGTAAAAGCTTGAGTTAAAGTTGTCTCTGCTGACACATTTTGTTGCTTTAGATTTTTCAGACAGTTCTTAGCATTCTTTGCCATACATCAGACGGCTCTGTCACTCTTTCGATTCATCGCTACAATAGGATGAACACATATTGTATCAAATACTCTTGGAATCTTCACATTCTTAATTCTTGTGCTGCTAGGAGGGTTTGTTATTAGCAAAAGTTAGTAACTCTAAAACTCTATTTTTTAGCTAAGTTATTCTTGTGTTTAAAGTAGAGCGGAGGCATCCTTACAAGTCTGAAACAATATGCCAAACTGTTAAATAGATAATGATGCATGCTTGTTATAAAAATAACTTCAATCTAGTTTAATAGTGATACGTCCAAGCTGTTAAACACAAAGCTCTGATACCACAATTTCTGTCACAATCCAAAACCCGAGCCAGTAGCAGAAGGGGAATTTCCCAAAGATGGAAAATTCCTTGATTTATTTGAAAATTTTTTGAAAAGTTTTAATTTTATAAACAGTCCATTAAAATAAAATATTTAGAATTTCATCCCGTGAACCTCTCCCACAGTTCGTATACACCATTAAATATAGACGGAATAATAATTGAAAAACGTGAAATTAAACATAAGTCCAAGCATCATCATCATCCACAACAATAAGTTAAATCCCAGAATGGCATATATAAGTTCACAGACAAATTAGAAAGTAGTAATCTTGGTTCAATGCTAATACAAAACTCCAAATAGTCCAAATACCATAACAGTAGACTTCTAGCGTTACCAAGAAATGAACTACAGTCAAGATGGCCTCTTACTCCTCTTGATCACTGAGATCACACTAGACACTACCTGAGGAAGGGAGGAAGGGGGGTGAGCATACAATGTCCAGTAGGAAAACAATTACCTCGACCGAAAATATTTTGGTGATGGAAAATTTCTGCATAGTTACTTCAAATCCAAAACATACACACACACACATATATATAAAATCCAAACCAGAAACCCATATGTATAAAACAGTGTAATCAAAACCATCAATCCATATGCACATGACACAAATCAACCCAAACCCATAAGCTCACATCCTCTCATATGTGGAAAACCAGGATGATGACACTAAGGGTGCCTAACTGCCTGCCTGACACCTAAGCCCATACTCAGAGTAGACACCAGTGTGTTGCATACCAAACCTGGTGGGGCAACCGAATTGTCTACGCCTGCCAAATAGGGAGGTAATCAAAAGAACAAATCTCGCGCGGGTTTATGGACTCTACACCGACGATGAGGCACGCAGCGCCACACTGTAAACCCATGATACTAACACGTGCTCATGTATGATCCTCTGACACGTTCATTACAGAACTGAAGTGTAAAAGCTATTGTACTCTGGCTTTTCAGTAAAACATACATAATAAGATTTTATAGAAAAACGGACAGCATAGCGGCCCTATTTTGATATACCCAAAATAACCTGTACACAGCAAATTCCCAAAGCAGAACAGTATATATCATACAACTAGATTCCATCACATATGATTCAAATAATTAAAAATACACTTGTTCTCATATGTTGCAGAAAAAAAGTTTTAACTCAAAAACGGTATAAAACGAAGGTAACTGAACCCTTATCTCACCGGAATAGCGATACCACACTATCGAGTCCTCGAGGTGTCATTGACGATCACCCGGAGGGTCGGGAACCAATTTTGAGCCCTCCATCGTCCTCTTGTGAAAAGTCAACTTCTCACCGGAGTTTCAATTCCGCTAACAGACCTCTTCACTGAATTCCTAGTACCCAAAATAGCTATGTTAGACATATAACTTGTCCAATTCGGGTCCGGGTCCACACCGGACCGGTGGCACACAAAACTAGGTAAAATCTCGACCATCCGATCGCGATTTTCGTGCTGATCACCAAACAACACAATATATATATAAATATATCAAACTTCTCTATTTTCTGAGTACATTCCAAAAATGAAGTCAAAAACACGATCCAATGGCTGGAGTAAAAAGATCAAGCTTAAACTCAAAATACCCAAAAATGGCAAATTTTGATCCGGACAGTATGGGGTTGAGATATATATACCTTGACGATCCTTGCGACGATACGAATCCGACGGGATCAGTTTGGGGTCGAATGGACGCCAGAATCTTCGCCGGCGGCCAAAAATCCGAAATGGGTCAAAACGACTTTTATGGAGTTTTCCGGCGAACGGACGACTGGCAGCGGTTGGCGAGGGCAGCAGAGCTTCGTGGTAGCACAGCGAGTCGACGCTGGCTGGTCGTCTGGCCGGACGATGGCTAGGCGGCGGCGTGGCTTCTTTTAATGGGCTTCGGTCGAGCGAGGAACAGAGAAAGAGAGTGAGATACAGAGAAGGGGACGAGAGGGAGAGAGACAAATGTATATATGTATATATAATTTAATTTTTTTTTAACTTTAAGGTCAAAGGACTTTTATTCCCTTAAAAAAACAGTTTTTACACTTTTTGTGATAAATTTTAACATACTAATTAAATAATTTTAACATATCAATTAAATAATAACAACTTATATACCTACAAAAATATTTGGCACAAAAATTAGAATATACAGTTTAATCCATTTAGGTATCACTTCGTATATACTCCAAGGAGAATGTTAATTGAAGTCAACGCTGCTTTTTGTGGAAGGCTAGCTAGTGATTTTTGGTACTTTATTTACTTTCTATGAAGTCTATCGCTCTCTGTTGCTGAAAAGTTAATCCTAATTTTTTTTTTTTTTTGAAAGGCAAGGATACTAGCATTTAATTTCACAAACTTTTAAAGTCATTTATGAGGTCAATTTTGTAATTTACATGTCTAAAGCAATATTTACTAAAGCACGTTGCTATAAAAAGTATAAATTTTTAGAACAGCAGCCATGTGCTTTTCTTTGAATTGCAAAAATCAAATGATAAATGATTATCCGAGCATAGCCAATTCAAATCTTAGTCCAAAAATATTTGTTTAGTACAAGTAAAGACCCTATTACTAATTACTAATCTCTCCACCAAAAATAAACGAATATAAAGTCGAGAATGCCATTCTTTGTAAAGATGAATAGTTATCTTTATTTATTCATTATTTTTTAACAGCTCTTCACACAACAAACCCTTTCAATGAGGATAAATTTTTGCCTGTTTAGGCAAGAAGATAGCAGGTTACAAATTCTGTCTTTATCTATTTCTTAAAATTTTCCTCAAAGTGCCTAACCGCTGACTTAATTTACCCCAAATTTTCATTCCAATAGAATACATAGTAGCAAATTTAAGCCTAGCAAACAACAGTTACTTAACCAGGTAATATTAGACTTTGAAGCTTCTGACTGAAATCATCAATATAAGAAGACTCCATCTCTTTCCTGCCAAGCAGCCTTCGTAATTTGGCGTGGTTGGCTCTGACCTCTCTCCCAAACTCATTGTCTTCTTCCGTCACTGTCCTAATCGCTTCGCAGACACTCTCTTTGGTAAACAACCCATCTTCTTCATCCTTCTCCACTTCAATCCCGACTTTTAGACTATTTCCAATTAGCCTGGCATTATAACTCTGATCAAGAAAATGCGGTATCATCACAAGCCCGCACTGATTCACTAATCCCTCCGTTAAGGAACCACAACCACAGTGCGTAACAAAGCAACCAACAGACGGGTGCTCCAAGATTTGAGGTTGCTGAACCCATCCCTCATGAACAACTCCTCTTCCTCCAACTCTCTCTCGAAACCCATCTGGTAACGCCTTTTCAATGGACTCAACTCCGGAAGGCGGTCTCAGTGCCGCCAAGAAAGGAAGCCCCGAGAGCTCCAAACCCAAAACCAGTTCTTTGAATTGATCTTCCCTCAAGGTGGCCTCACTTCCAAAAGCACAGTATACTACTGAACCACGGTTGAACCCGCCTAGCCAGTTAACCCACTTTTCATCTAAAGTAGTACTAGGGTTCGGCAAAAGCGGTCCGGAAATTAGCAAGGGCTTTCTAAACTGTGTTTCGAGGTAATCGAGAAACGGTCCGTCGATTTCTCTGCACGCCCTGATTCCAAGAGCGTCACACTCGCTTAAGCACGTGATCAGGCGATGGCGAAAAAGAATATCGCTGCCGAACTTCATACTCCAAAACCTAAGGAAGCCTCGTGCTTCATGGAGATGGATTTCGAATGATGAAGAATCTGGGCAACCAAGCGGGGGTCGCATGACATCGGCCACCGATAACTGTCTTCCAACGTCTAGCTGCCTTTCTCTTGCAGGGGATAAGACGTAACTTACGAACACCGCGCCACCGGTAATATACGCTAATGATTTGATGCCTAAGCGGCGCGCCAGGTTTGGAATCCAATGAAGAAAATCGAAGAAGATAAAGTCGGGTTTAAGATGACGTAGGAGAAGTTCAACTTGGGGTTCCGTTCTGTCCATGGCGGTCATGATGAGTGGGAATAAGGAGCGATGCACGTCGTGAGTACTCTCGGCGCCAGAAGGAAGGCCATCGACATGGGGTACGGTGATCGGGACGAAGGTAATGAGATCCGGGAAGTGATTCAAATGCTCTACCTTGGTTTGTGATTTGGTGGGGATGAAGAAGGAGATTGTATGGCCTTTTTGGGCTAGTTTGTTGGAGAGTTGGAGGAATGGGGTAAAGTGTCCGAAAGCAAACCAAGGGTACATAGCAATGTGCAGTGAAGAGGGTGCCTTCGCCATACTAAGATTATTTCCTGCGAAAAAATCAGTACACCTATTATTATTAACTAGTCCTTCGGGGTTTAAAGAGTGGCAATATATATCCAAGATTCGATTCAAAATTACTACGTACCTGCTGATGATTATTGTTTATGAAAGAGAAACTATATATAATCTTGAGTAGGAAATTAGAGCATATATTTCGGAAAAACTAGAAAAGAAAAAACAAAAAGTACTCAAAAGATCAATGATGGTTGTTGGATGCATCAAATTCAGAATTGGTAGGCGGCATATTTAAAGTTTCCAAATAGGACTTAGCCATCTGAGTAAGTATACATTACCCACCTATTATGTAAAGTTAAAATTTGATGATCCACCTGAAACAATATTATATATGATCAACGACATGCACTCGTTAAAATATTAATATTCTTCAATAATTATCATTAATTTAATTGAGCGCACTAGGAGAATTTAAAAAAAAAAAAAAGAAAAAGAAAAGAAAAGAAAGAGCACATCACAAGGTGAATAAAGCTTATATTATTCTGGTGAGCCTTTTGATTATCCCAAATCTTGTCTTTTTATATCTGCTGATTATTTAGTCGGTAGACTCGTTACGATTATTCTAAATAGCCAGTCGAAACAATTATTTATGCCCCTGCCGGCGAAACAGCGGTAAAGTACCGTAGCACTCTGTTTAACACGCTTTGGGGCCCCTTAATTAATTTGGTTTTTTAGCTGTAGATTTTTAGGCCATGTCTGGTGTGCTCTATTATATTGTATTGTATTGTGATGTGTTGTATTGGATTGTATTATTCTATTATAGTACTATGTTTGGTTTTACATTTGTATTAAAATGTTATATTAAAAATTAGTTTTGAAAAATACCATTTTTAAAAATTTACTTAGAAAAATATCATTTTAAAAAAATATTTAGGAAAATATCACTTGTAAAATTACCACCTCCAAAAATTTATTTAAGGAAAAACCACTTTTTAGATATAAATTTAGAAAAATACAACTTTTAAAAATTTATTTAGAAAAATACCACTTTTGAAAAGGATAAAGTGATGTGAGAGAGAAAGGGATGAGAGAGAAATTAAGAACAGAAAAAGTGAGGAGAGTGAGTATTGTACAATACTATGTTAAAGTTAAAATTATGTAATACAGTGTAATACGGACCTTTTATTTTGTATTAGATAATATTCTACGCATTGTATTAAATTTTGATGTCGTATTAAATAATACAATACAAAGGCATAACCAAACACAGTATTATGTTTAATTAATACAATACAGAGTCCTTATACAGTGTACCAAACATGACCTTAATGAATCAGTTTCAGCGTGCTATGCGAAAAATCAGCTCTGATGTAAAACAACTGAGTGTTTGTTTGATAAATGACGTGGTGTCAGTAGAGAGGTTGGTAAATAATATCTGTATTGCTACTTAAGCAAATAAAATGACCAAAATATACATTATAATAAATTAATTCTTTAGTTTGCTTAAAAATATAGTTCTTTATATTTAAAAGGAGGGTTTTTAGCTCATGTCGTTCCTAGATTTTTTAAAATATGACAATTTCATTCTTGAACTAAAAAAAGTGATTAATTCGTCCTTGAATAAATAATAATGCTATAATATGGTCCAAAATGGAAATAGACGTTTGTTTTGTAAGAGCCTGTGGTTCTTGAACTTTTTAAAAGGTGACAAATTGTAGCATTATTGTAAATTCAAAGATGAATTTGTCATTTTTTTTTAGTTCAAGGACAAAATTGTCATCTTTTAAAAAGTTCTGGGACCACATGCAATAAAAACCCTTAAAAAGATGTGTATACATACTTAAAAAACAAGAATGTGTATGTAATTATGCATATATATTATTTATACTTTCTAATTTTAAATATATACAATTATAATAAGTTTTGATGACAATAAAAAAATCAAAATAAAAATAAACTAACCCTTTTTTTGTCCTTGATTATATATATTTTTTTGTATTATTTTATAAATCTTAGGACTTCCGAGTTTGGACTCCATATGTGATAGCAACAAGGGCTTTTTAACAGAATGCCCGAATTTTCGATCATAGCTTGTAAAATAGTCGCTTTTCAAATACTGTTAAAAAATTATTGAATTTTGAAAATTATTTAAAAAATAGCTAATTTTTATATTTCATATATCAGAATATATTGATTTGTGTTTTGAAAATTGATTTATTTTTAAAAAAATTGATTTACTATTGATTTACTTTTCAAAAATTGATTTACATTATAAAAATCTGATCAACTAAAATATGCTTATTTATCAAAATAAAATTATAAATAGTCGTTTATTAAATAGGTGTAAAAAGGGGCCATCTTTTAAAATTGGTCTAAAAAAAGGACATTTCTTATAAATACTCTACCAACAATAGACGCAATATTTTTATCCGATTTTCTTGATATACCCATTTAGTAGAAATACAAATATCCCCTTAAAAAATATAATACAACAAGAAGAAAGGTACAAATCTCATACTTGTAACTTTTTCCCAAATTCTAATATTAATTTAGTACTAAAAAAAACTAAAAAAAAAAAATAGCAAATGACTAATTTAATTTGTTCAAATATCTTAATCTTACTAACGTACATTCTAGGAAAATATTGGTCATACGTCATTTGGTGGGTATTGCTTGGTATTTTCAAAATAAGTTGAGGGTATATTTTAAAGTTTGAAAAATTCATTAAAGTAGGGAGAAAATTCCTGCATAATCTATTTGGCGACCCATTGTCTAGCTTTAGATTCTAGCTGTGGCTATTATGTAGATTGTTCCAAAATTACTTTTTTAGTTGTAAAACCAAATACAAAATAAAAACTGATCAAAGAAGTGATTTTAGATTGTCTAAAATCTATATACCAAACGGAGCCTTGGACATATACGAAAATCCTCTTTGGAAGCACTTGCATGAAAAAAAAAAGAATTTAATTAAACCAATGGTACAAATTGAAAGATACATTTTTATAAGTGTTACCAAATAAATAATCATTTAATTAATTATGTTATAACATGGATTATTACAAATGTTGTAACAATTTTTGGCAAAAATAACTTAAGAGAATAGTACAAACTCAAGTATCAAATCCTGCAAAACAAATGATCAATTTCCATAATAAAGACCAAAGTGCTACCCTTGAGAATCACAATCGAAAAACAAATAAACTTAGAGATTTGATCTCCCATTTTTTTGACAAAAGTTCCAAAAGTCCTAGTTTATAGTAAAAAAAAATAAAATAAAAAAACATACTTAGTGCATCGTGATCACTAAACAAAACAATACAGAGAGAAACCAAAATTCAAAACATTATTTATAACAAGAACTGTGATATTTTAAATTAACTTATGATGCCCAGTTCCTCACAAAGTTAGAGCTAATAATAATATAATTGTATAACAAGTTTTTATGAGTTATATATGTCCTTATTTCTTTGAGTACTTGGCATAATATTAGAATTATGTCTATCGTACCTTATGCGAAGAGTATTTTATAGGAAAAAGATATAAAAACTTGAAACCAAGGTAAGCAACGTTATACCTGCAATATAAGGATTATTTGTTTATGTATATTTATGGAATCCTTGTATTATCTGTACATATATATATGTTATTCTGTTATGCCTGAAGCATGAATATGTGAATCTGTTATTTTGTTAAGCATGAAGCATGAACACGTGGTGCATTTATATTGCCTGATGAGTATTGATGAATAAGGTGTGGCGGATCAGCACCCAAATATGTTATATGATTCCTCTCAATACAGTACTTTCGGGAGCAACATGGTTCCTTTAGGGACAATACAGTTTCTTCAGGGACAACATAGTTCCTTCAAGAGTAATATGGTTCTTTCGAGAATACTTTAACGGTGGTATAGGGAGGACCTCTGCTGTACACAGAGAGCATGTTATGGGACTCAAGACCTCCATACTGCTCATGATATTTACAGGTTATCTAAGTGGCTCAGTATGCGATTTACAGCCTTGTCAGGCAATACAATATATACAGGGATCCTAATCATACGATTATTTATATTATCTATTATATGCACTTTGCATCTGCATTCGTTACTTACTGAGTTTTCATACTCATATATATATATATTCTTATATTGCAGATGATACTATTGTAAGCTGAGTTTGGAGAAAGAGTACTGACTTTTTGACCACGACTTGTGTATATAGGCATTTTGACCCTGTGGTTTTCTAATAGTGTGTTTTGCACTAACTTTTGAGTGTGTATCTTAAGTATAACTTTTTGAGAGGTCCCTTATATATATATGTGTGTGTGTGTATGTATATGTATATATATTGTACTATTTGTATAATTATGAGTAAAGTTTTTTTTAGACTTCTATAAAGTTTAAAAAGTTTTAATTTTCCATTATTTTATTACTTTTAAATCGAGTAGCGTCTCCCAATTTTACTAAATATTTACACAAGTACCTATATATATATGTGTGAAATTGGGGAATGTTACAAGAACACCCTACATAATAAATCAAGCTTTAGTTTTTGTCCTCTTTAACTTCTTCATGACAAGTACTCCAGTCGATGCAACAACTAAAATAGATGAGAAAAGGTGTGATTAGCTGCGATGGTGGAAGTGCTGGTGGCATTGCAGCTATTTCAATAAGGACAGAAACTACAAAGGTAATAGAAAGATTTGCAAGAATTTCTTACTGAACTTATTCCATAGACTCCAGACAATTCTGTCTGGCTTGATTTGTCTTCAAGGTCTTGATCATAGATGAGATACTAGAATAAAAAATACTTGCATGAAGAGTAGGTAAAACTATAAGAACTATTTTTGTTGTTTTGTTTTTTACAATAGAGAAAGTCTTTGTTACAACAAAATCAATAGCAACAGATATATGCAGAGAAAATAGTTATGCTTTTTGCTCTTTTTGGACAAAAGGGCCAAAGAAAGAGAATGAAATAGCAAACCAAAAGAAAAATAATAATCACCAATAAGACTATAAGATGAAGATAGTGTTGCAATATGAGAACCTGTAGCAGGTTCATCCTCCATCTCAACAATACTGAAACATCCCCCAATTTCATACACGTACATAAGGGTATTTGAGTAAATATTTAGTGAAATTAGGAGACGCTACTCAACTTAGAACTAATAAAATAATAGAGAATTAAAACTTTTTAAACTTTTTAGAAGTGTAACAAAACTCCACTCATATATATGTATATACTCACACATACATAGTGGGCCTCTCATATAGTCATACATAATATACACATGCTCAAATACATGTGCAAAACCCTCAGTCAGAAAATCACAGGTCAAAATACTCATATACACTCGTCGTACTCGGAAAGTCAGTCTTTCTCCTCCAAATTCATATATCAATATTACCCTATGTAATATAAGAATATATATGAGTATAGAACTTAGTAAGTAATAAATACAGATATAGAGTGCACATAACAAAGAATAGATAATCGTATAATTACAAAACCGTGAATCATATATAGTGAGCCACTCAGATCACATATAACATATCATGAGCAATATGGAGGTTTCAGGTCCCATAACATCCCCTCTATGTACAGTAGATGTAACGCCCTCACTTATCCACACACTACTTGTGTAAATTTATTAACTCTCTATTTACAGGGCGTTACGTTTGAAAAATAATCCTGTAATTGTTTTTCCAAAAATACGGGCCAATTTGGA
>JXTC01000213.1:168553-210496 GCA_002914845.1 Trema orientale
CCGTACACATATGTATTTTAGGGTTTTAGGGATTCTATATATACTTGGTTTGGCCGTGTAAAACTCTACCTTCTGTACCCTATTTTCGACATAGTGAAATTTCCTCCTCTGCCAGTGGTTTTTCCCGATTAGGGTTTTCCACTTAAATCTGTGTGTTCTTATTTTTCATTCTTATTGTCGATTATCGTTCGTTAATTCTTAACATAAAATAGTCGACACACTATGATAACATTTATATTCACAAACTTAGAAACTACTCTATTAAACAAATATTAGTAATTACTTCTCTTTTCGTGCTAGTTTTGTGAATACAAGTATATTTATATATAAAGGCATTTTTTTTTTTTACCTATAGGTATCATTTTGGCTAATTAAAATTTATCATGCACATTTTTTTATAATAAAAAGTAGGAAAGAAAAATAACATTAATAATGCATGTCTTTTTATACACATCATTATAGTCGTTAGATCACCGTTAGATAATAATCCAACGGCTAAAAAAAAATACTTACACATAGATTAAAAAAAAATACTTACTGAATTGGCAACCATATATATATATATGAAACTCTAGTCTTTGTCTCATGATTTACTGAAAAACAAGAGAAACTAGGTGTTCCAATAATACAACTGAATTTATACAATTCTTGCCGCATATATACAAATACATATATATACACATATATACCCAAAATTAATTAACATTTCATGAACAAATCTAACGCATCCCAAAAATAATAATAACTAAGTGCTGTCTTAGCTACTGGGAGAAATACGTTCTAAGTTCTTGAAATTTTGTGAAAGATGGACTTCCATTTCTTTAAAAGACTGAATCTAAATAAAGGGAATTATATCTCAATTACAGTACACACCAGAGAAGACACATGAAAGCTAGCTAGAGGGGAAACTTCTTGGCGCTAGTGAGAAAATGGCCTAAATAGAGTATTAGACACCAACATATATATACGATGCCTTCTATAGATAGCCGACTTAAGGAAGGTAGGTTCTTTAATTGTCCCAGTCCTTTACTATTTTATTATTATCTTTAACTAATATATATTCTATAAATAATATAGTGATAAAAAGAAACATTCAGACTTCTAGGCATAAGATATACAATTCATACGTGATATTGATAAATGGGAAAAAATTTGGATTTATAAATAAACAAATATTAAATTATGCTTTAGCAAGACCAGCTATATTCAGACAATGTATTGATAACAATAAATGTATTCTAAATTTATATCCTTGTGTGCAGTTAAAACTAATTAGCCTAAAATACATCAAACTACGAAAGAGCAATATCGTGAGTATTTCATTGTAAAATTTCTTTGGCAAGTACTCAAAATAGTGTACACATATGTGATAAATATAAAATATTATGCAATCAAAATTTCGTTCACAAGTAAATTTGGGGTATTACAAATACCTTTAGTCTTAATTCTGAAAATAACAATGGGTATCAACACAGTGAGATACTCAGTGTGCTCCATAAGAAAATTTTGGCTATGTGACACATAAATGAGAGAAGGAATGAAAAAACCTATTTAAGATGAAGATAGTGTTACATGAGGACATGCAGCAGGTTCATCCTCCCTTTCAACAATACCTTTAGTCTTAATTCTAGAAATAACATGGGGTATCAACAAAATAAGATAGTCAGTGTGCTCCATGAGAGATTTTTGGCTATGTGACTCTCCAAAATGAGAGAAGGAATGAAACAAACTCTTTTTTCATTGTCTATTTCGAGTATTCACCATTGTGGTGGATGAATTCTGCAAAATAGCTAAAACGGAGACAACGAAGAGAGACATAGAGGTGAGCAGTGAAAGAGAAACGATTTTGGAGAAAAATTAAGGTGATGAGATGAGTTAAGAAATGTAAATTCACACAAACCCCACTTGCAATAAAAACCTTGATTTGGATAGCGGCATTAGCGCTCTTTTAAGGAATAGAATCGAAAGTAACGGGGACCAATCTTCCGTACCGCTCTCCGTACTCTCTCTCTCGTAAAATTGTTCGCAAGCGTACGAAATCATATGGAAGTATAAACGGGATTGTCGTACCACATGGATTGTATTTGAATTATACTAAGTATTTTAAATAACTAATCTTAACTTTATCTAGACAAATAAGTTAAATTATAATAAGTAAATCAACAAGTGCTAAATCAAGAAAAATAAGTAAAGCAACTACCAAGTGCATACTAAGAGGAAAAATGATATTAAACTAACCTAGAGAATTGATTTTACCAAGCTATCCCATATGTCTTTTAATTACAACTTAGTTCTAATCAAATTGTCCAAATTTGTAAGCTCGAACCTAGAATTACATCTACATACTCTCTCAAGTGCTAAGTTGATACTATCCTTATTTCCTAGTTTCAATATCTATATTCAAAATAAAGATAATAAGAATTCATTAAGTTCAAGGTTCTATTATGGAAGTGCTTCATAAATTCTATATATCCTCTCAAACTCTGCCAAGTTTATATTGTGTTATCTTAGGACAAAATCAAGAATTCCCGTTCTCAAGAGACAAATTCAAGATACCCATAAATCCAATTAGTGGCTAATTAATTGAGAAGTATTAAGATCAAGATAACATAAACAAATCATAAAAAAACGCACAGAAATTGCATTAAAATAAAAGACATAGGTTCAAACAAAGTTACATCAATCCTCTAAATACAAAATTTAGCTCATGATTGAATTAAATAAAACAAACTAAGAATTATTAACATCATAGAAAGAAGAGAAGGAAAGCTCTATTGATTTGGTGAGACTCTCCACAAATTATCCTCTATCTTCTTCTTTCCTTTTCCTTACTTGGTACTGCACTTTTAAGCTCCAAAAAATACCCCTAAATCCCCAGAAAACATCCTATATATGTCCTATAGCAGCTAGAGTCCAAAACAGGTAAAGAAACCATCTATTTTTCGATGAGGTGTCTGCTTGGGAGTGCCGTGGTTCTTGACAGTGCTAGTTTGAAGAGAACTACCTAGAAACATACGGGCATTGCGGCACTCTGTGTGTGGCAAAGCTGCATTATTTCGGGTTGTAAAATATCACCACAAAAAACTAATCAAAAATCTCAGAACACACCAAATAATAAGATCAAATGAAACTTAGTAGATATGTATAAAATTCACTTATCAAATTCTCCTAAACTTAATAATTTACTAGTCCTCGAGCAAAACAAGACTAAAAGAAAGAAAAGAAAAGAATACAAAATGAAAAGCACTAAAACATCAAGTCTTAATTTAATTCAAATATCAAACATGCCTCAAAGATTGCTCATAATTGTAGCTCCAGAATAATTAATAAACATTGACAACATCTAAAATTTCAACTCTGATACTAATCTTGCCTCCTTTTTGACTCTTCGTGTGTGTATGTGAATATAGCCAAACATATCTAAATATTTTTATCACGGTTCAGTTTATTCAAACTAGTAATATGAAATTTCGATCTCTTAATCAAGAATTAAATCGATCCTCATAAGCTTATTTTTCCAACTATTCTTCACTAATATAGACTATCATATTATCGAAGATCAATAAGGCTTTAATAAGCATATCATATAAGGCTAAGGTGAAGGTAAAATAAAAAAGACATTTTTATGGCTTAATCACTATAAGCACACATGCTCCATTCTCGGATTCTTTTTGTCTTTGCAACCTTTAAGTTTGAACATTCTATAATCTCCTAAACTTATTTTCTATTCTATTGACTCACAACAGAATATTGAACCTTTTACAAGTGCCTATACCATTAACCTTTTACAAGTGTCTATACCATCAAACTTTGAAATAACAAAAACTTTCATACAAGGGAATAGTACTTCTCAAACAATATATACTTTCTACAATATTTATTCACAAACAACACCCTTTCTCCCTTAATGTCACATAACATCATGAAGGTTTAACTATAGTCACATGAGCTCAAAGTGTAAGGTGAAGCGTTGAAAAATATTTAAAGGCTAAGTTCATAATGTGGAACAGTGGAAGTCAAAGAAAAGGTCATTAAGCTCAACAAGGGTGAACTAGGGTCATTCAAACATTAAAGGTGGGCTTGAAAGTCTCAATCAGTCCAAGAATGACCTAAATCATGTCTTTAGTGATGTGTAACCTAGGATTTTGCCTCAAATAGTTTTGAAACAAGTTCTAGAATTTGATGAGATCTTAAGGTAACACCAAATTCGCATAAACTTTATCTAGATATCAAACAAGTCAAATGTATGTGGCTTTGTGCTCAAATTGTGCGAGGAATCTCAAGAAAGACAAGAACCAACATCAAAGTCAAGTACATAGACTAAGTCAACATCTAAAATTATCTAAGAGCTACATTCAATCCAATCTTATTCTTGTCATATGCCAAAGATAACGAATTATACTAATCCTTGATTTTTTTTTTTTTTAACAAAGAAAACTAAGAATTAAAAACTCAAAAGTAAAAAATAAACAAACAAATAAAACAAAAACAGGGAAATACAAAAAACCAAAGAAATCCCTCCCCCAAACTTAAGAGAAGCATTGACCTCAATAATAAAAATAAGAAAGGTTTGGAGGACTTTCCTGATGGAAAACATCAGACGTCTTCACCGTCGTCCCCTTACGGAGGAGGAGGTGTGAAACTCAAAGACAAACATATATTTTAAAACAAAATAATCAACATAGAATTATTCTTGGATTTAAATCCAAATACATCGACAACAAAACACATTTAAGTGGCTTCAGTACAATAATATCTCTAAATTAAGTAGAATGATAAAATAATCTGATTTAATCGATAAATAGTTACAACAAATATTACCATAAGTTGAGAAAATTGGATAAATAATAATAACTACACAACTAAATCAAATTAATAAATAAAAGTAGAACGAAACACATGATTTCAACTCCTGATCACACCATATGAACTCAAAAAAAAAATAAAAAAAATTGGAACTCCTGAAACTGTAGAGTATGGTTTTGAGGCAGAGCCAAAATGTACTTATAAACATAGGACCCATTTCATTATTAATGTATCCTTAAGAAAATAATTAAATAATTATTATACTATTATATTATAACCAAGTTCTTTCTACACTCCAAGAAAAAACTAGGTTCTTTCTAGTATAGTAGTCTGATTATAATTTCTTAGAATTTCTATTCTTTAAGACTATAGAATTAGTAGACGATAAATTGAATTTGACTATCTTGCATAATATAATATCAACTGAAGTAGTAGTCAAATTGAATTTGTGTTTTAATATTAAAATTAAAGATTCTCTAATAGTTCTGTCAAAGAATTGTTTGTATTTTAAGAATTAGTAGTCAAACGGAATTTGATCTCTTCTATAATAAACTAATAACTAAAACAGTTAGTAGTAGTCAAATTGACTTTGTATTCTTTAAATATTATAGATAGAGATACTCTCCAAGAATAGTTATGTCTGAGGAAAATTTTTAGTTGGGACATTTATAAGTGTAAGTGAGAATTTAAAGACTGAATGCCTCAATATTAAAAATTTGTGTGTTTTTTAGAAAAGCTTTAAAGACCAATATGATCCTTTTGAAGTTCATGATCCTACCACATACCTAATATGATTGGATGCACTTGTGCTTACAATACTTTTAAATTTACAATTCATGACGTCATGTTCAGAGTCATCTCAAATGTGAAATTGTATAGTGATAAAGTGACAGAACATGGTATGCTCAAAAAGACAATAACTCCTTTCTATGCCTCCAACATGCTTATGTAATAGTATTATATAGAGAACAGAAATTTGTGAAGTACTCTGAGCTCAATTTTTATTTTCTAGTGGCTGATCGAGAAGAAGAATAAGCTACTAATAAAGAATCATCAAGCTAATAAGATCAACTCTAACAATCATTGAGATGCGGACTGCTTCATCCCCAATAGTAGTAATAGAAAAATAACAAGTCTTACCAATACTCTCTCTCAATAGAGAAACAATATTACAGGTTATTAGACTTTTATACCATGTATTGCTCATAGGACCTATAGTCACTGTACGTTAATGTTGCCATTAAACCCGGGAACAATAATCTCTGCAAATCCATGTACAATTCGAAGCACAAGATGTGCATTATTACGTTGCGGTGGAAGAATTTTTATATCATTTTGTAGGGCTCAGCTAATACCCTACCCAAATAATGAGGTATCGGTGTCTAAAGTAGAAATGTTACACGTTTCATGTCTAAGTGAAAATGTTACATATAAATAAAAGGCAGATTTTAGAAATCAAGAAGCAATTTTTGGAAAAGAGCACTGAAAAACGCGTCTCTCTGCGCCTTTTTGCTATTGAGTACCAATGTCCAAATTTACACTTGGGGAACTATAGAGGAACTATAGACGGACCCTCATTTTTTTATGGAGAATATTAGGGTCAACGCTGCTTTTTGTGGGAGGCTAGCTAGTAAGTTTCGGTGCTTTTTTTATTTTTTATGAAATCTATCACTTCATGTTGCTGCCTTTAATTTCACCAACTTTTAAAGTTATTTGTGATGTTAATTTTGTAGTTTTATATGTCTGAAGTAGCAAGTATAAATTTTTAGTTCCTTAGAAAAGTACAAATCTCTAGAACAATAGTAACCATGTAAATGTCTTTGAAATGCAAAAATCAAATGATTATCCGTAGTAGCCAGTTCAAATCTTTGTCCAAAATTATACCATTGCAAATATACTAAACTCTCTACAAATATACTCGAATATAAAGTCGAGAATGTCGTTATTGAAATCAGGAATAGAAACGTTTACTTATATATTATTATTATTATTATTATTATTTTTTTTTACTCTTCACAAAGCAAATCCTTTCAACGGGGTAAATATCTTCCCGGTTGGGCAGACGATAGCAAAGTTATAAATTTGATCTTTCTCTATCTATTTCTTACCATTTCCCTCTACCTGCCTAACCGGTGACTTTACGCCAAATTTTCAGTCCAATACATAGCTGCAAAGCCTAGCAAACAACAAACTTAACCCAGTGATATTAAATTTTTAAGCTTCTGAGTGAAATCATCCATATAGGAAGACTCAAAATCTTTTCTGAGAAGCAAGTTTCGTAATTTGGTGTGGTTGGCTCTAATCTCTCTCCCAATTTCATTGTCTTCTTCCATCACTGTTCTAATCGCTTTGCAAACACTCTCTTTGGTAAAAAACCCTTCTTCTTCATCTTTCTCCACTTCAATCCCGACTTTTACACTGTGTCCAATCAGCCTAGCATTATAATACTGATCAAGTACTTGGGGTATCATTACAAGCTCGCATTGATTTACCAATCCCTCCATCAAAGAACCTAAGCCACAATGCGTAACAAAACACCCTACAGACGGGTGTTCCAAGATTTGAGGTTGTTGAATCCATCCCTCATGAACAACTCCTCTTCCTCCGACTCTCGCTCGAAACCCATCTGGTAACACCTTTTCAACGGACTCAACTCCGGAAGGCGGTCTCAGTGCTGCCAGGAAGGGAAGCCCTGAAAGCTCCAAACCCAATAGCAGTTCTTTGAATTGAACTTCCTGCAAGGTGGCCTCACTTCCAAATGCACAGTATACTACTGAACCAGGCTTGAACCGGCCTAGCCAGTTAACCCACTTTTCATCTAAACTAGTACTAGGTTTCGGAAAAAGCGGTCCTGAAAGCAGCAAGGGCTTTCCAAACTGTATTTCGAGGTAGTTGAGAAACCCTCCGTCGATTTCTCTGCACGCCTTGAATCCAAGAGCGTCACACTCGCTTAAGCCCGTGACCATGCGACGGCGAAAAAGAATATCACTACCAAACTTCATACTCCAAAACCTAAGGAAGCCTCGTGCCTCATGGAGATGGATTTTGAATGACGAATCTGGGAAACCAGGCGGGGGTTGCATAACGTCAGCCTCAGACAACTGTCTTCCAAGACCATCTAGTTGCCTTTCTCTTTCTGGGGATAAGACGTAACTTACGAACTCCGAGCCACCAGTAATATATGCCAACGATTTGATGCCGAAGCGTCTTGCCAAGTTTGGAATCCAATGAAGAAAATCGAAGAAGACAAAGTCGGGTTTAAGGTCACTTAGGAGAAGTTCAACTTGGGGTTCTGTTCTGTCCATGGCGGTCATGATGAGTGGGAATAAGGAACGGTGCACGTCGTGAGTAGTCTCGGCGCCAGAAGGGAGGCCATCGACATGGGGTACGGTGATCGGGACGAAGGTAATGAGATCCGGGAAGTGATTCAAATGCTCTACCTTGGTTTGTGATTTGTTGGGGATGAAGAAGGAGATTGTGTGGCCTTTTTGGGCTAGTTTGTTGGAGAGTTGGAGGAATGGGGTAAAGTGTCCGAAAGCAAACCAAGGGTACATGGCAATGTGCAGAGAAGAAGGTGACTCCGCCATACTTAGATTATTTCCTACGAACAAAGCAGTCAACATATATTATTATTAATTAGCCCCTCAGGATTTAAAGACTAGCAACAGAAACGAAAATCGAGTCAAAATAACTAGGTACCTTCCTATGATTATTGATTGTTTGTCAGATCGGAGGAAATTAAGGAAAAATGAGAATTGTCAAAAGTCGGATGTCAATGATTGTTGTTTGATGCATTACCAAATTCAGAATAATTGGTAGGAGCGAAGAAACCAATTTGGACTTTGCTATCTGAATAGGTATACGTTACCTACCTAGCTATTATATTAAACTAGAACTTGATGATCCACGGGAAGTAATAGTGTGAATATTGTTTAAATAATGTTCATCAATAATTATCCCTTAATTTGTTCCAAAAAAAAAATTATCCCTTAATATAATCGAGCTCACAGGGTGAATTAAAAAAAGAGAGAGTGGTATCACAAGGTGAATAATGCTTATATTACTTTGGTGGGGACCTGATTATTAATTAGTCAGGACGATTATTCTAACTGGTCGAAACAATTATTTTTGTCCCTGCCGGCTAACAAATGATAAAGGACGTAACACTATGCTAAGTGGTCCTCTGTGGAAGCATTGGCACGAAGTGGTCCTCTTTGGAAGCACTGGCACGAAGGACAAAAAAAATTGAATTAAACCAATTGTGTATGTAATAGTACTATTCGGTTTGACCCATTTGAATCAGTGTATATATTTAAATACAAATTATAAAATATATTATAATTAGAATTAGAGATATTTGAAATGGAACAAAGTAGAATGATAATTAGAATATGAGATATTAGAATTGACAATTCGAAAATAAAGGGAGCACCATTCTCATTCCAATAAGAAAAAACTCATTTCAATAGTTGATATGACTGATGGATCATTTGAATAGAAAAATTGAATTGTTAAAAGGGATAATTGTAAAAAAAATACTCTCAAGTTTGAGTGTTCTGTAATTTAAACCCTGAAGTTTAGAATTTGTAAAATAATATCTGAGATTATGAATTTCTGAAAATTAATACTCTGGACAGACTTTTTGACCAATTTTAGGAACGAAGAAACAATAATATTCTCCATTAAAACTAGATTAATCCATATTATTTACCTTAATTTTGAGGATATTATTATATTTTATCAGTTAAAAATATTCATAAAGTCAATCCAAGGTATTAATTTTCAGAAATTCGTAATCTCAGGGTATTATTTTGCAAAGTCTAAACTTCAGGGTTTAATTACAGAACACCCAAACCTCAGGGTATTTTTTTGCAATTATCCCTTGTTAAAATGAGCACTCATTCTAATGAACTCTTTGAATAGAAAAACTGGAGCACGTTGTAGCATTCGAAAATGTATTTAAAAGAAAATAAATTAAACAAAAAGATTTGGAGAGAAAAAAAGAAGCATTCTTTATATTTTTTAGAGTTCTTGGAGTTACACACTTATAGAAAATGTTTCTATGATTATTCATTTTTATGCTTAAAAATCTCAAACTACTTTTTAAATAAATTTTCAGATGCCACCACGTATTTGTAATGTGTGTTTTTGGTCAAAAATTTTACAGCATATTATAATTTAGACAGTCTAGAGACTAAATTATAACAAGTCGAAAAATTCAGGAATTTAATTGCTTCAATTGAAACTTTAAGGATCAAAATGTCACATATTGGATACTTCAGGGACCATTTATGCCATTAGCTTTTTTTGGTTTTTATTTTATTTTATTTTATTGAAATCGTTTGATGCAATACTGGTAATACAATAAATTTCTTCAAACTACAGCATATATATTAAAACTAAATCGAAACTAAGCTTGGCTAGCACGTGGTCTATAGGAACCCAAAAAAAAAAAAAAAAGTAATGATACCTTTCTCAACAGAGAAACAATATCACAGGCTATTAGATATTCAGAGGACAGACCAATACTTTCGTTGCTTTCGAATCATACCGAATAGATATGAAAACTTATTAAGTCCTAATGGTTGAGGTGGGGATTGAGTAATAGTAATTATTTTTCTTTAATTTGTAATAAATGGAAATCATTAGTTAAGTTTTATTTTTTCAAAAAATTTCATATTATATTGTGTTTTTGTATTTGAAAAACTCAAATAAAAAATTTCGTATTATATTATGTGTTGGCGCGATTTTTGCCAACTGTCTACGTGTCTTTGCTATCTCTGACTGTTCCCGATATCTGGATGAATCAGAGGAGCCCGGGGGGGTACCTGCAAAGACTCTCCGATGCTTAAGTCAGATATCGGTTCGAAGAGAGATAGCCGGAAGTAGAAAATTACTTACTTGTTTATCATGGTGTGAGCGATACTTATACCTCTGGAGTCGGGATCCAAGTCCGAGGTTTCCTTTCCCATGCCGTAGCTCGCTCCTGAAATCACGGGCTAAGATTGGTACGGTTTGCTCCCTGTCGCCAGCTCCGACATGAGTCCTGACATGGAGTGGCGACTACAGTTCCGCCGTTCTCCCAGGGGAACGCATTTAATATGCACACCTACCCAGGATTGCATTAAATGCCTTGTCTGGGTCTGGAACTATGCGTTGCCCCCGAAGGTCTTCTAGCGGAAGACCCTTGAGGCTCCTGACCCCCAGCTGTCGGGACAAGGGTCTGGTTGGGCTAGGCCTATCCCGGATCTGGACGGGCTCTGCCTCGACCCGCTTCGACAGTGTGGGCCTAAACATCGTCACGTGAAACACTCGTAGTATCCAAGTGGTTTTTTCTGCTCACGTGTCATTTGATTGTTCTCTGTTTCGTTCCTCACCACCGGGATGTCTACGTGGCGCGCATTCTAAAAACGGGCCCCACAACTGCCCCCATTTCCCTGTTTGATGGGTTGCAGCCATTAAATGCGGAAATCATTACTTCGGTCCGCGAATTCGGAGGCTACACGTGGGCCACTATCACCACCGTTTACAAGTTACCGATGTTAGCGTGTGCTGGCCTTCATTAAGTTTTTTTTTTTTTTTTTTTAATTTTGAATGCTTTGGGCCTCGTCGCACGGTTTCTCTTCCTCAGTGGCATTTCAGTTCCCTCTCCATAAAAGCGAGGCCCGGGCTCATTTTTCACTTTACCAACATTTCTCTAGTGCGCATTTTCTCTCCTCTTAGAAATTCCGAGCGTTTCGGACTTAGGGTTTCCAGCTTTCTTCCGCCTTTGAGCTCTCGATTCTCCGATCTTAGTCCGAAGAGATGGCTCCAAATCAGAGTCAGATGCTCCTCCCTATTGCTGACTCCGAGCTTGCCTCGCTGAGGAGGCAGCTCTGCTTCCCTGGCGGAATTATCCTGCAAAGGGTCGAGGGGCCGTCTGTTTGGTACCTCTGCTCCTCTGCACCCGAGGGCTCCATTGTGCTGGGGAGGAAGCACTTGGAGTGGGTGCGGTTTCTACTCCCTCCCCTCGTCCACCAGTTCTTCAGCCTCACAGGGATCCATCCGATGCAGCTAAACACCAACGGAATTATGATTCTGATGGGGCTCTCCGCTCTGTCAGTCCTCCTCAACATCCATATTGACTTGGAAGTGGTTTTCTATGCTTACAAGTTGACCACCATCCCCAAGAAGAGCTCCTACCCCACGTTCTACCTCCAGCCGCTCCCGGGGCGCCACATCTTTTGGGGTCTGCCAAAGAACGACAAGCAGTGGGACTCCCACTCCAGGCTGTACGCGGTTGGAGGAGCGTGGTGCTTTCCTTGGGTGAACGAGGAGCATTTCTCGATTCCCTCGTCGTTTTCTCACAGTAAGTTTCCGGGTGCTTCCCTTCCCTTGAGTCTGAGCATTCCCCTGTCTCCTGACTTTTGGTATTGCGCAGGCACGGCGGATGAGAGCAGGTTCGAGCCGCGGCTGTCGGCGGGGCGGCTACAAGAGCTGGAGGGAATCGTCATCTTCGGGTCGGCCGGGGAGTGCCGCCACATACAGGCCGTGCTGAGCCCTCACATGATGAATCTGATGCCACAGGCAGTCCTGTATCTCCCATTCCCTCTCGACTTTTGGGTGATCACCAAGCACCTCCGGAGCCGTCTCGACGCCGCTGCCCTGAATCGGTTCCGCCGAGACGAGCAGAACCGCATCACGATGGTCGGGCGTCAGGTTATGGCCTCGACCCAGGCGGCGGGGTCTGACGACTTGGTGGCGCCGACTAGGCTCGAACTCGAGGAGGTCCTAGTATTCATGGCCGGAGAGTGTGAGCGGCTCCGCGCCGCCGAAGCACCTGCCCCCAAGGGAGCTAAAGGTAGACTCGTTTCCTTGTTGCGAGACTCTACCCCTCGAGTCTGGGTCGTCCTCCTAACTGCGTAGCTTGCTCTTGTTTACAGGTTCTGGCGTGGGGCCTTCAGCAGACCCATCTCCGGCCAGAAGGGGGGGGCGCTGCCCACCGAGCCAGACCCAAGTTCCCTGCCGGTCGGTGTTTGGTAGTGTCCTCCGACGACGAGTCTGGGGGTCGTGGATTTGTCACCCGAAGAATAGACCCAGGCGACGAGTCGGAGGGTCTGTTCATGCCCGGGGACGACGCCTCCGCGGCACCTCCTCCGGGGACGAGTGGGTCTAAGGTTCAGGAGACGCCAGCCGTGCGAATCAAGTATGGTGGCGGGCTGTCTTCGGGTCGGCCTAGGAAGACTGCTACCTCAGACTCTCCACTCGTTGGACCCGAATCGGGGGCCAGCACGTGGTCTGGTTCCGCACGCTCTCACAGAGAGATTGCGGATTTGAGTGGGGGGGCCCCCAGGCTCAAGTCCCGCCTATCCTCCCCCCCAGCGGTTCCCTTGAAGCGGGGTCGCGAAGCCAACCCGTCCGGAGGGGAAGAGGGTCCGTTGGTGAAAAAGGGCAAGGCCGCCTCCCCTTCGGGCAGTGAAGACGATGACGAGGCTACCCTGACCGTCTTGAGGAGGAGGAGGTCTGTGCGTAGCGGACCTTCCGGACGCCCTGGTCAAGAAAAGATCGAAAAATTACGAGCTGATGGGTCTGCTCCACAAGTGGTCGGCGGAGTCGCTGAAGTGGCAACCGTTGCGGAGTCTGCTCCGGCTACTGCTGGTGATGCGTCGCCCAGTCCTGCGCCGCCTTCCACCGCTGCCCCCGTCCCCCTCACTTCGGGAGTATTAGGAGATGCTGCTGAAGTGCCGTTGGCAGAAGGCAGAGCCCTCGCCCTCGGCAGGGTGGAAACGCGCTCCACAGGCGCGGATGGTACCCGGGGAAGCAATTCGGCCGCTGAGCTCGAGCTGGAGCCGCTGTCCCTTGGGAACGTGGGTGTTGTCACTGGCCGCAGCCTCGCGCAGGTGTGGGTCATCTGATCGTCGTTTTCATAGCCACGGTATGTTTGATGATTACTGAGTTTCCGCTTTTACATTCTGCAGTTAGCCGCTGTCCAGTCGTTTTACTCTTCGCAAGTGGCGGAGCTGACAAGGCAATTGGGCGCGAAGACTGTGGCAGCAGAACAGAGCGAGGTCACCCTGAAGGCACTTAGGGCCGACTTCGATCTATTCAGGAGCTTGGAGAAGGGCCGGGTCAGCACGGCGGTGGCTTATGCTTTGAGCGGCGAGAGGGCCGGTCGTGAAGAGCTGGCCAGCAAGTTAGCCGAGGCGGAAGGGAGGCTCGAGTCTCTAGAGGCTGAGGTCCCTGGCCTCCGTGCTCGGGCCGAGCTTGCGGGTCTGGCCCGGGCTGAGGCCGAGCTAAAGGAGCAGGAGCGGGTGAATGCCGTAGCTGAGATGGGGCTCGCCAACATAGCCCGGGACCGCGCCATCGATGATGCGAAGGAGGCCAGGAAGGCTGAGGCGAAGGCAAAGCTGGAGGCTTATTCTCTGCAACGCAGACTCGATCGATCTAATGAGGTAATTAGCTGCCTGCACTTGGAGCATCATGAGTTATTGAAATCCCATGTTGAGCTGACCCGTTCGCGCCGCGAAGAGCTAACCGGTATTAACAACCTTTTGGCTGATTTGTCGCAGTACCAGGCGGAGCTCAGGCTGGCAGCATTGAGAGACAGGCTGGTGGATGCTGAGAAGCTGAAAAAGAGGTACCAGAGGCAGGTGGATGTCCTTTCTGCCTAGAGTTACAGGTCCGGCTGGAAAAACCGAGAATTTAAGGGTCACCCAGAGGTGGTGACGCCGGACCAATTCGACGAGCAGAAGGGCGTTGAGAGGGACCACTACTCTGTCGGATATTACACGCAGCGGCTGGGGGATGAGATTAATATCACATACCCTGCTGATGTGTTAAAGATGCTCGACGAAGAGAAGGGTGAGCCTTCTGCATCTGCCTCTGTCGGCAAAGAGCTGGTGCCCGTCATGGGCCAGGAGGAGCCAACCGCGAGCCAGCGGGGTCAGGTGCGATAGTCCTCTCCAGCGAGTCTGAGCCTGAGATGCCGCCCCAAGCCGAAGCCAATCCGAATGCCGAAACCGGTGTTCCTTCCTCCAGTGGAGGTAAATAAGGGTTCCTGCTCCTCTGTATATGTGTAGAAGTAGGGCTTGTATAGGGCGCTGCCTGCCCCTTCTGTAACCCTGTTTTGTAATCCTCACATTGAATAATGAAATGAATACATTCAGCTTGTTTTGAGTCTCTTCTCTCGTTTGCTGTTGTCAGTGATTAGGGTCAAATATCATATCCGACTTCTGGGTCTGGCCCAATCGTATGTGATTTAGAGTTGTTATTAAACCCTCCCCGTGCTCTGACTGATAAGGTCAATTCAGGAAATGGGGATGTGAGCTCCGGCTCTTCCAGCGCCGAAGGTGTGTAATCGCCGTTATGGATTGTCTTAACAGGATTTGATCCACGCGTGTGGCTGGACTTCTCTGACCCCAAGTGGAATCGTGCTAGGAGTCAACTGCAAGGGATAGTCAATTCCTGCTTAGATCTGTCGTTGCAGAGGAGAAGGCCTGGGCTCGGTTCGTATCGGGAGCAGATGGGCACTATCGCTCCGACGTGTCTCTGCGCCTTCACCCGAGGCCCGCTAATAAGTAGGGACCGGCTTTGTAATCTGTAATGTGATTATTAATAACAGTGGTTGATTTTGTCTTTTTCAAGTTATCCCTGACTGTTATTTGTCCCTTGTTACCTGCATGGGTCTACTTCCAACGGGCAGACCCAGTGGGGTCTGCTTCCAACGGGCAGGCCCAATAGGGTCTGCTTCCAACGGGCAGGTCTTCCGCGTCGTTTGCCGATGACTGACACGGGTCTCCTGTCCTGGGCAGACCCAGTGGGGTCTTCCTCCAGCGGGTAGACCAAGTGTGTCGTCTCGCGATTCTCCAGAGTTCTCCTTACTCGGGAAACCCACTTAGGGAGCTCGTGCGTCCCCATGGGCCGTCAACTGACATTTCTGTCACGCGACGTGGTACCCATAGCACGGCATTTAGGTGAGGTCTGCTGGCAAGAATTTTGTTGCCCAGCTCTTTCTTCTTCGTACATTTTTCTCGGGTCGCCGGCAAGTGTTTCACTACACGACGTTTGTTCCCATAGTACGATTTTGGGGCGAGGTCTGCTGGCAATGATTTTGATTGCATAGCTCTATCCTCTTCGTACGTTTTTCTCGGGTTACCAGCAAGTATTTCACTGCACGACATTTATTCCCATAGTACGATTTTAGGTTGAGGTCTGCTGGCAAGAATGTTATTGCATAGCTCAATCCTCTTCGTACATTTTTCTTGGGTCGCCGGCAAGTGTTTCACTGCACGACGTTTGTTCCCATAGTACGATTTTGGGTTGACTGAGGTGGTAGGGGTCTAATTATCTCAGCTCAGACCCTAGCAGGCAATGGGTTTGTTAGCAAATCCATAAAGTAAATAGTTCGACCTATATCAAAGTGGGTCTGCTCATTATAAAAGAAAAATCTTTACACATGGTTCATACATAATACTTTTTCAAGTACTGAGCATTCCATGTGTTGGGTAGAGTTTTGCCCGTTTTGAGTTCCCTCAGGACATATGCGCCACAGTCTAGTGCCTTGACAATTTTGTAGGGTCTGATCCAGTTAGGATCTAGCTTTGATAAGTTTCCGATTTTGGCCTTCAAGATCCAATCCCCGGCGCTGAACCTGTGAGCATTGACTTTCTTTGCAAAATAAGTCTTGGCTCGTTGATGGTAGGAGGCCAGGTGAACCAGAGCCATGTTCCTCGTCTCCTCAAGGAGGTCCGTGTTATGACCGAGCTGCTGTTCGTTCAGCGGGGCGTTCTCCACCACTTCTGAGCGTAGGGTCGGGAGGCTGATCTCGGTCGGGATCACAGCCTCTGACCCGTACACCATAGCGAAGGGGGTCCTCCCTGTCGACCTGCGCTCGGTGGTTCGGTGAGCCCATATAACGGCTGGCAATTCGTCCAGCCATTTCCCTTTGGCTTCTTGCAGGTTCTTTTTTATGTTGCTGAAGATAGCTTTGTTCGTTGCCTCGGCTTGGCCATTTCCTTGGGGGTAGCTTACGGACGAGAAACTGAGTCTTATGCCATACAGGTCGCACAATTCCTTGAGCTTGGCGTTCTGGAATTGAGTCCCGTGGTCGGCATGTATTTCTCATGGAATTCCATATCGGCAGATTATGTTCTTCCAAATGAAATTAATTGTATCTGCCTTGTTGACGGTCGTGTAGGCCTCCGCCTCTACCCACTTGGTGAAGTAGTCAGTGGCCAGTAAGACGTACCTCTTGCCGCTGGGGCCCCTAGGGAGTTCTCCGACGATATCCAGACCCCATTTGGCGAAGGGCCATAGAGTGATGTTAGAGTGGAGTTCCTCCGCAGGTTGATGCTTTAGGGGGGTGAACCTCTGGCATTTGTCGCATCTCTTAACGAACTGAGCTGCCTCGGTCATCATGTAAGGCCAGAAGTACCCGGCTATCAAGGCCCTATGGGCGAGGCTCCGCCCTCCAGAGTGATTGCCATAGACCCCATCGTGGATCTCTTCCATCAATCTCTGGACCTCTGTGGGACCTATGCATCTCAGCATTGGTCCTATGGTAGACCTTCTGTACAGTTGATCCCTGACCATAGAGCACTAGGCGGACTTCAGTCTGATTGAGCGGGCTTCCCGAGGATCTGGTGGGAGCTCTCCCGTCGTCAGGTACCTGGCGATGGGTTTCATCCAGCATATTTCCTCAGAGGTGGCCGCGAAGATGCGGCATGCGGGGTTCTCTATTGGGTCTGCTGCATACTCGCTTTCCATTAGGATCTCTGTGTACTCGGTCGTGCCCCCTGGCGAAGCGCTTTTGGCTAGCTTGTCGGCCGTCTGGTTTATCTCCCTGGGTATCTGCTCGATGGCGAACGTTTCGAAACGGGCTTTCGCCCCCATCACCCTGGAGAAGTACTTGTGCAGTCTTGGTTCATTCACTTCGAAGATTCCCGCAACTTGTTCCGCGATCAATTGCGAGTCGGTTTTCATCAATATGTTCTTTACTCCGAAGTGTAGGGCAAGCTCGAGACCCTGGAGTAGTGCCTCGTATTCTGCCTCATTGTTCGTTGCCTGGAACCCGAGTCTGAGGGCTTTTTCCACCTTGAGGCCCGCTGGGGTCTGCAGAACTATTCCGATGCCCAACCCCGAAACGTTAGCAGACCCGTCGGTGTAGAGGGTCCAGACCGAGGGGTCTGACGTCGGCAGTGTCTGCGGTCGATCGTGCGACTCGCCGAAGAATTGAATCTCTACTAGGAAATCCGCCACGACCTGACCCTTTTTCGCCATTCGGGGTTGGTAATCAATGTCATATGTTCCCAACTCGACAGCCCATTTGGTAAGTCGTGCTGACAAATCTGGTTTAGCCAGGATCTGTCGGATGGGAAAGTCCGTGTAGACCGTGATGGGGTGTGCCTCGAAATACTGCCTTAACTTCTTCTTAGCATTGACCAGTGCGAGGACCAGTTTCTCTGCCGTGCTGTATCGAGTCTCCGCGTCTAGGAGCATGCGGCTCGCATAGAATACTGGCTTCTGCTTGCCTTCCTCTTCGATGAATAGCACCATGCTGATCGCTATCTCGGACACTGCCAGGTACGCATACAGGCGTTGCCCCTCTGCTGGGGAGGCTAGGATAGGCGGGTGGCTGAGGTACTGTTTGAGTTCTGCCAATGCCGCGTCTTGTTCCTCTCCCCAGGTGAATGAAGAATTTTTCCTTATGGATTGGAAGAAAGGCTTGCACCAGTCCGACATCCTAGAGACAAATCAGCTGAGTGCTGCTATCTTTCTAGTCAAGCGCTGGACTTCCCTGACGGTTGAGGGCCTCTGTTCATTCGCGATCAAAGAAAGCTGGGTTGGATTGGCTTCGATTCCCCTCTTGCTTACGATGTGCCCTAGGAATTGACCAAACGACACCCCGAAAGTGCACTTCTTGGGGTTCAGGTGCATTTGGTAATGCCTTAGGACTTGGAAGCATTCGGCGAGGTGGTCTAGGTGGTCGGAAGCTTCCTTGCTTTTTACCACTATGTCGTCGATGTATACCTCCATCGTCTTCTCCAAGAGGCCAGCGAACATTTTGTTCATGAGCCTCTGATAGGTTTCCCCTGCGTTTTTTAAACCGAAGGGCATGCGTTTGTAGCAGTACAAACCCCGTTCTGTGATAAAGGCCGTATGGATCTGGTCTTCCTCGAATAGAGGGATCTGGTTATATCCGGAGTAAGCGTCCAGAAAGCTCATTCTGCCAAATCCTGTCGTCGCATCAACCATCTGATCGATCTTTGGCAGCGGGAAACTGTCTTTCGGGCAGGCCTTGTTCAGGTTTGTAAAGTCAATGCAAGTCCGATCGTCTCCATTTTTCTTTTTCACCACCACTGGGTTGGAGACCCAACAAGGGTATGTGCATTCCATGATGAGGCTGTTTTCTAACAGCTTCTCGACCTCTTTGTTGATGGCCCTGTTCTTTTCTGGCGCGAACCTCCTAGGCTTCTGCCTGACTGGAGGGTAATTGGGGTCTATATTCAGGCGGTGACAAGTATGCTCGGGATCTATGCCGGGCATGTCATTATGGGACCACACGAACACATCCCCATTTTGTCGGAGGAACTCCACCAGGCTGTCCCTCTCCGACCCAGACAGCAGTGCCCCGACCAGGACCGTCTTCTCCGGTTCTGTCATCTTCAAAGGGACTGCTACCAGCTCTTCTATTGTAGTGTCTGGTTTGTCAGACTCGTCTTCGATTCATTTCATATACGCCGGCAGGCGGTCCTTTGACTGCTATTTGTCCTCCGTCGAGATGCCTATGCTCACCACGGGGCCTTTTATCGCAGTCGAAAAGTACTTTCTAGCGGAGACCTGGTCCCCCTTGATGTATATCGTGTAGGTCCCGTCTGCCGACTAACACCTCAGGATCTGGTGGAGGGTGGACGCAACTCCATGCATGGCATGAATCCAACCTTTCCCCATGATGGCGTTGAATGAGGATTGACAATCGACGACGACAAAATCGACATCCAGGCTCCTGTAGGCGGTGCAGACCTTCTGCGTCACGGCCCCCATTGGGCTAACCCTGTTGCTGTCGCAGGCAAACAATGGCTGGTAGGTCGGCCTTAGCATGCTTCGGTTCAAGCCCATGTTTTCGAAGGTGCTGAGAAATAGGACATCAACACTGCTGCCCCCATCAATCAAGACTCTTCCCACCATCGAAGAATCGATCTGCAGTTTGACCACCAGCGATCATCGTGAGGCAGGCGCACTGTAGCCAGGTCTTGCTGGGTGAAGGCGATTGTGGCGTGAGCCCGCTCCGTTGTCAAGTGGTTCACGGAGTGGCCCAGACCTCTCAAACGTCTCACCCTCTCTTTGGTCCTTTTGTAGATTTTATCTCTCTCCTCTCGACCCTGGCTGGGCTCTGGTCTGCCTACGATCATCGGCACGATCCTTAGGGTCTGCTCTCCCGACCCTGAGGCCGGGGTCTGCTTCCCCTTATCCTGCCCAGCAGTGTCCTTTTTGGCTTACCCATCCGCCTTCACGTACTGTTTCAGCTTTCCCGCCTGGATCGCCGTCATCACCTGTGCGTAAAGGCTTCAACAATGGATGGTGTCGTGCCCATGGTCATTGTGGAACTGGCAGTACCTGTTTTTGTTCTTCATATGATCAGGCACGCTGGACTTTGGGGGGTCCCTGAAGATGCCCTTGTCTTTGTTCTGGAGGTAGATTAGGTCGATCGTCGTGTTGAGCTCGAACTTGGGCAGCGGGGCTCTGGACGTACTCCTCTTTTTGTTGCTCTCCTGATCAGACGTTGATTTCGGCGTCGGTTCAGGAGTCCCCCTTTTTGCCCCTTGCGCAGCTGTCGCCTGTGCTGGTGCGGTCGTAATCGCAGCGGAGGTCTTGGGTAACTTTTGGTGGCTCTCCAGTACTCGAAACACCCCTTTCGATCTCGCCAGGATGTCGGCCATGTCGTGCGGCAGGTTTAGGAGCAAGTGGTCTAACAGCATTGAGCCAGGCCGAAGGCTTCTGACAAAGGAGTTCGCGGCTTGGACTGTGTCGGCGTTATGTATTTGGGACATCGTGTCCAGGAAACGCGACAAGTAGTCCCTCGGAGACTCGTTTGCCGACTGCTCTATTCGGTCTAGGTCTCGCATAGTTTTTTGCTGCCTCCTGGCATTAGCATATTGTTTCAAGAACGCTTTGCAGAAGTCTTCGAACCCATTTATGGACTTCCCTGGGAGCTGTCTAAACCACGAAAGGGCTGGCCCGGCTAGGGTGGTGGAAAAGACTTTGCAAAGCACGGCTTCATTTATGGTTTCCAAAGCCATCTTTTGCTGGAATTAGTAGATGTGGTCGAGAGGGTTTGTCTTTCCCTTATACAGCTTGATCGTCGGAGTCACGAAATTCTGTGGCTTCGGCTCCAGCTGAATCCAGTCCGCCAGAGCCGATTGGTTGATTCCACGCACGGCTTATTCCGTCAAGTCGGCGGGGGTCTGGCCGTGGTGGGCCCCGAGCTGTCTGCTCAGCTCCGCCATCATCTCCTGTTTCCAGTTGGGAGGGGCTTCTCCTTGGCCCTCGGGGCATCGCCTGCCCATATCTGCTTCTGCTCGAGGGAGCCTCGTGTGGCTTTGCTGCTCCTCGCGTGCTGCCTTTCCCGAGGGCGTGGAGGTCTCTTCTCCGGCTGGGGCGTGGTGCCTCCTGGCCTCTTGTTGGACCTCCTCGTCGCCGTCGCCCCTCCGTTCACTCCTGGCTTCGCTCGCCAGTAATCCTTCGAGGCGAGCGTTGTCCCTGCGAACCTCTGCGACCTCTTCTTTCAGGCCTAGGACAGCGTCCTGAGCCATTTCTGCTTTCCTGTTTGCCTCCATCAATGCGGCGAGCATCCGGTCCAGCTTTTCCTCCACGCTTGGTGGTATCTCTTGAGGTCTTCCCTCTGTCTCTGGCCGTGTGCTTCTTGTCGTCATTCTGGAGGGTGCCATCGTTCGTTGTATGGCCTTTTGTTCGGGAGAAGCACTGTCGTGAAATCTTTTCTATCACGCTGCGCTTTTTCCCACAGACGGCGCCAAACTGTTGGCACGATTTTTGCCAACTGTCTACGTGTCTTTGCTATCTCTGACTGTTCCCGATATCTGGATGAATCAGAGGAGCCCGGGGGGGTACCTGCAAAGACTCTCCGATGCTTAAGTCAGATATCGGTTCGAAGAGAGATAGCCAGAAGTAGAAAATTACTTACTTGTTTATCATGGTACGAGCGATACTTATACCTCTGGAGTCGGGATCCAATTCTGAGGTTTCCTTTCCCGCGCCGTAGCTCGCTCCCGAAATCACGAGCTAAGATTGGTACGGTTTGCTCCCTGTCGCCAGCTCCGACATGAGTCCTGACATAGAGTGGCAACTACAGTTCCGCCGTTCTCCCAGGGGAATGCATTTAATATGCACACCTACCCATGATTGCATTAAATGCCTTGTCTGGGTCTGGAACTATGCGTTGCTCCTGAGGGTCTTCTAGCGGAAGACCCTTGAGGCTCCTGATCCCCAGCTGTCGGGACAAGGGTCTGGTTGGGCTAGGCCCATCCCGGATCTGGACGGGCTCTGCCTCGACCCGCTTCGACAGTGTGGGTCTAAACATCGTCACGTGAAAACACTCGTAGTATCCAGGTGGTTTTTTCTGCTCACATGTCATTTGAATGTTTTCCGTTTCGTTCCTCGCCACCGGGATGTCTACGTGGCGTGCGTTCTAAAAGCGGGCCCCACATTATGTTTTTGTATTCGAAAAACTCAAATAATATTATGCTTACTTGTAATCTCTCGAATTTATATCTACCCAATAAATTTATATCACATCATCTCAAAATTTTAACTATCTAGCTAATTAATGTTTTAATTTCATCGTTTTATGTAAAATTTTAATATTACGTGGCATCAAGTCATTAGTTAATTGAGATGCTAAAATTTAAAAGGAGTTTTCTTCAATAACTATTTTGATCATTGAATCAGTCTTTCATCTTAGTAGTAATCTGAAAGGAGAGAAATATATACACTACATAAAACAGAGCGGTAATCCTCAGATGCTGCCATAGTAAGTTGATATTGCTTCATACACACACAGCATGGAGCTAATTCTTAAACTCCATATTCATTCTAATGCACAGAATAACTCCCAACAAACACCAGACTTAACCCAGTAAACTCTGAAGCTTAAGAATGAAATCATCAATATAAGAAGACTCCATATCTTTTCTAATAAGAAGCTCTCGTAACTTGGCGCGGTTGGCTCTGACCTCTCTCCCAACTTCACTGTCTTCTTCCATAACTATCCGAATCGCTTTGGAGACACTTTCTCTGGTAAACAACCCATCTTCCTCACCTTTCTCTACTTCAATCCCAACCTTAAGACTGCTCCCTAGTAGCCTTGCGTTATAGAACTGATCACCTCGATTAGGTATCAGCACCAGCTCACATGTATTCACCAATGCCTCCATCAAAGAACCCCAACCACAGTGCGTAACAAAGCACCCAACAGATGGGTGCTCCAAGATTTGTGGCTGTTGAACCCACCCCCCATGAACCACTCCTCTCCCTCCAACTCTCTCGAGAAACCCGTCAGGTAACGCGTCTTCGATGGACGAGGACTCGGCCCCAGAAGGCGGTCTTAGTGCCGCCAAAAAGGGAAGCCCGGAGAGCTCCAAACCCAACAACAGTTCCCGGAATTGATCTTTGCTCAGGATGACCTCACTTCCTAAAGCACAGTATACAGTTGAGCCAGGCTCGAACCCACCTAGCCAGTTAACCCATTTTTCATCTAAAGTAGTACTACCAGTACTAGTACTATGGTCTGGTAGAAGCGGTCCCGAAAGCAGCAAGGGCTTTCCCAACTGTGCTTCGAGGTAATCGATAAACGGTCCTTCAATTTCTCGACAAGCCTTGAATCCTAAAGCTTCACATTCTGTTAAGCCCGTAAGTAAGCGGTCTCGAAACAGAATATCACTGCCAAACTTCAAATTTCTGAACATAAGCCAGGCTTGTGCTTCATGTAGATGGAGCTTGATTGATGAGTCCGGGAAGCCGGGCGGGGGTTGCATTATGTCAGCCTCAGATAACTGTCTTCCAACACCATTTAGTTGTGTTTCTCTTGCAGGGGAGAAATTGTAAGCCACGATCATGGGACTTCCAGTACCATATACTAATGATTTGATACCTAAGCGGCGAGCCAGCTCGGGAATCCAATGAACGAAATCGAAGAAGACAAAGTCGGGTTTGAGGTCACGTAGGAGAAGTTCAACGTCATGTTCTGTTCGGTCCATGGCGGTCATGAGTAGTGGGAATAAGGAACGAGGCACGTCGTGGGTAGTCTCCGCGCCGGAAGGGAGGCCATCGACATGGGGTACGGTGATCGGCACGAAGGTAATGAGATCTGGGAAGCGGTTGAAATGGTCTATCTTGGCTTGTGTTCTGGTGGGTATGAAGAAGGAGATTTTGTGGCCTTTTTGGGCTAGTTTGTTGGAGAGGTAGAGGAATGGGGTAATGTGGCCAAAAGCAAACCAAGGGTACATTGCGATGTGCAAAGAAGAATTTGGTGCCTCCATGAATGTTGGTTTTCCTGTGAACAAATGAGTCAACGCGTTATTAACTCTTTAGGATTTGAGGTAGAATTAAAAGGAAAATTCAAGATAGGTATAGCATGAAATTTTTTTTATATGTAAAAAAAAAAAAAAAAAACAGGTGTAAATGTAGTATACCGGATGATTATTATTAATTAAAGAAAAGTATAACCAGGAGTATAGGAGACTAGCTAGATGCAAATCAAGGGGAGGAGAGTAAATGATCGGTTTTTATAATCTCTCAACTGATTGGAATCTTACCAAGGTATATATGTTGTACTTAAAGCTAAGTCAAATTTTTGGGATGATGATCAATTCGCGATCACCGAAAATATTATACACTTAAATTTCACATCTTACGTGAAACAGTTGTACCATTGATTTATTATAAATTTTCCCGATAAATTAAATATTATCCAACAAAACAATACTTGGATTATTATTTACTAAAACAGTATTTTAGTGTGTATTCTCTATCACAAGATTAACTTGATGGATAGGATCATCCTTTTAATTATTAAACTTCTGGATCATATGCAGCTCTCGAGAACAAAATTCGTAAACAACAATATTGTCAATGTCAATCAACTAAAACAACACGCGAGTCTAGGAGCCCGATTACGAAATCGTACAATTTATATAGTAATTGATTAATTTTTAATTACAAAGTCGTACGATTTGGACACGCCAACTGCCAAGTCCTTCTTTTAGGATCAGGTGGGAAAAAATAATATAAGTACATAATATGATATTAATTATTATAAGGGTTTTGTTCATTTTTGAATCCCGGTATATAAAAATTTAAAGAGTGGGTGTATTGCCACCTCATGTTTGCTCTCCTAACCCTTTTTCAGTGAATATTATTATTTCTATAAAAATCTTAATTAAAATTACATTAATATCTAAATATAACATTAAAGAAGAAATCTCTTAATACACCGCTTAGTTGCAGAAAATGGTCCACTTAAAAAAAATTGAAAAAATATATATTCGACGAAAAATTTGCCAAAAAAAAAAAATCATGTGAATCCTTTGTATGGAGAAGATTTATTATCGTACCCAAAAGAATTTGATCACAATAATAATAATAATAATATGGGCTTGATTTGCCGATAGAACATATAAAGAAAAGATAAAAAAGATATCTATTGCATTTGCATATATGAGCTAGATTATATTTCATATTTTCATGCCATTAAATGATTATGTTCTAGTTCCTTCAAAAAAAAAAATTATATTGTTCTGATAATAGTCAAATAGATGGACTATAAGAATCATCAAGCGTACGAAATCAAAAATAATTAATTTACACACTTTTAGTAATTCTACAAGTTGATTACGATATTCGATTGATATGAAAAAAAGTATAATGAGGCAGAATTAGAGGATAGCGTGATGAAATTTAAATATTAGTAGGTGGAAAAAGTAAATTTTATCAATTGTAATTGTTAAGGGTTGTTTTGGAATTAAAGATTATGGGCAGAGAAAAATTAATAAATTAGTATTTATTTAAAAAAATATTTTAAAAAAAGAGGTATGGAAAGCAAACAAGGGTGTGGCAATAGAGCTACCCAAATTTAAAATTCATTGTACTTTTGTTATTCCTAAATTGACCCTACTTCAATTGTCTTTTTTCTTTCCATTCACATTTACAACACCCCTCTATTTAATTCTCTCTCATATGTTCATCTTCCATGCCCAAGAACCTAGACGTTTTTCTTTGCCCATAAAATCTTTTCCTCTTTTTCCATGAGTTCTTTTTCTTTCTTGTAACGGAGAAACTCATAATTTTATATCTTCTTTTGCATTTGTCATTTCAAGCCCAGTAAAATTTGATCGAGTGGAAGTAAGTATATTGGTAATAAAGTAGAAATTTTTGGCTTATGATGATAAATAACTACGAAATCCCACAAAATAAGTGGTCTAGATTCACTGTTTTATCAACAATAAAGGGAATGCATCACAATAGAATTAGCAAGTAACTTACAAAAAGATAACCTCCACCAAGCAATTAGAAAGAGTAAAAAAATAATAGCAGGTAAAAAAAATTTAGAAAAACTTAAGAAAATGGAGACACAAATCTTGTGTTAAAGATGGGGTTATTTGGGTTATTGGCACATTTGGTCCCTTTGACTATATCTGTTATAACGATTTGGTCCCTATACTTTTGATTTTGGCAATTAAGTCCCTTAAATAATTGATTGTTGGTAATTTAAGGCCAAATTAGAAATTAGAGTTAACTTTAACAGAGAAACCATGTGTATATAACGTGTGGGTAAGTGGATTTGAATTTTTTTTTTCAGAAAAAAGAATAACTAAATTAAAACAGATGAAACAATAAAGAAAATAAAATAATATAATAAAAGAAAAATTTGAAAGAACACAAAATAAAAAAATAATTAAAAAATAATTTGAAACCGAAAATTCTTAACCCAGATCACTCAAAAAAATAATGGCTGATTTATCTCCACATAAAAATAAATAAATAAAAGAAAAACAATAGCTGAAAGGATCTTGTGGGTTAAGAATTGGATGAAGGTTTGAGTGATCTGGGTTAAGAATTTTCGGTTTCAAAATTTTTTTATTTTTTTTTATTTCGTGTTCTTTCAAATTTTTCTTTTATTATATTATTTTATTTTCTTTATTGTTTCATCTGTTTTAATTTAGTTATTCTTTTTCCTGAAAAAAGAATTCAGATCCACTTACTCACACGTTATATACACATGGCTTCTCTGTTAAAGTTAGCTCCAATTTCTAATTTGGCCTTAAATTGCCAACAATCAAGAAGTTAAGGGACTTAATTACCAAAATCAAAAGCATAGAGACCAAATCGTTACAATAGGCATAGTCAAGGGACCAAATGTGCCAATAACCCTTAAAGATGAGATGAGAAGACAATCGGCATTGGGAATGTAATTAATTATATATGCTGGGAGAGAGGTGAGGGGTGGAGTGAAAAGAGAAAGGATATAAGATTAAGGGTTATTTTAGGAATACTAAATTAAATAAAAATTGTAGTTAAATTTTAAATTTTAAATAGGATTATGATTTTAAATTTAGTGTGAGAAGAGTAGACAGATGTGTGACAATAGAGCTACCCTAATTTTATAGATGGAAATCGTTATGTTGACATATTTATAGTTTTAATGGACAAAGTCCATCCAAATTACATATTTTGGGAGGCAAAAATGAAAAAGAAAAAAAAACTAAATATCAAATTTAATTTAGAGAAACAAAATAGAAACAATATCTCTCATGTGCAAATTAAATTGAGTCCAAAAGGTACAAGTTCACATTCTAAAAAAATCTCATAATAGAGAAAATAAATAAAGAATATTACTTTCTAGCATAAGCAAGAACATGAAATTAATAATTCATATTTTTTTTAAAATAACAAGAAAAAATAATGATAACTAGTATAGCTTTTTTTTTTTTTTTTTGAAGTAGTCGAATTGGTTGTGATCATCATAATTAGTAATTTTACGTATAAAACTCATATTATACACGTACGAACTTATATTTGAATTATATAGCCGAATTATGTATTTTTGCCAAACCTATTTAAAAGTACTCGTACTTTTCAATAAAAACATATTATACGTATATTATACACATACATATCTTTTAGCCATATAAATTACTTCTTACCAATTTAATTTTCTTTGTTTAAATTTTTTTTTTCATTCAAATCCAATTAATTTTTATTCCAATAGATCTTTTTATTATTATTTGTCATACAATACTGATTTTGTTTTGGATTATTGAATTTTTAATCAATCATATACAAATAGTGTTCAAAATTTATTAAAATCACATTAAAGTATAGAAAAAATGTACTATTTTTCAATACTACACTTTTTCTTAGCGTATTTTTAGACATATATTAAATTATTCTATTATATACATATAAATTAATTTTTGAATTTTTGGCGTACCCATATTTTTATATCGAATTTTTAAAATTATTTTACATTGCTATGTCCAAGTTATATACACGTTCATATTATTAGCCGTTTAATTCCCGTCCCATATTTTGCTAACTATGGTGATCATAGTTAAATAAAGAAAACGAAACCAAGAAAAATTAAAAACAAACAAAATATGTATAACTATATAAACGAATTTGAACTAAAGTATATATTTGTTAATCAAAATATGTATAACTATAAAAACGTATTGGAAATAAAGTACATATATGTTAATGTCTTCTATTTTCTTTATTATTTTGTGTTTTTTAATTAAATTTTATACTTTTTAGGATTTGTTTTTATTTGTATCACTTTACCCTCTAAAAGAATAAAAGTGTCAGCATAACATTTTTTTGTCCATAAAACTAACCCAAGAAAATTCTTAAACAAATTAAATTGTGGAGCATTTGCGCAACTTTATATGTCATATGGTGAAAAGTGATACAATTTATTGACGTCAGGTTGCAAAAAAAAAAAAAAACAAAAAACAAAAATCCAAACTTATAATAATAATAATAATAATAAGGGTTTTTGGCATGATTAGTCCCTGAATTTTTCGATGATTTACAATGCATCCCTTGAACTTTTTTTTTTGGCAATTAGGACCCTGAATTTAGAATTTTTGGCATGATTAGCCCCTGAATTTTTCGATGATTTACAATGCATCCCTTGAACTTTTTTTTTTGGCAATTAGGACCCTGAATTTAGAGTTTTTGGCATGATTAGCCCCTGAATTTTTCGTTGATTTGCGATTTATTTTTTAATTGTTTAAAAATCTGCATATAACTCAGGGGATATATTGCAAATCAGCGAAAAATTTAGGGACTAATCATGCTAAAAATCCTAAATTCAGGGTCCTAATTGCCAAAAAAAAAATTCAGGGGATACATTACAAATCTACGAAAAATTCAGGGGCTAATCATGCCAAAAATTCTAAATTCAGGGTCCTAATTGCCAAAAAAAAAAGTTCAAGGTATATATTGCAAATCATCGAAAAATTCAGGGACTATTCATGCTAAAAACTCTAATAATAAAGCAACAACAACAACAATAATAACAACAACAACAACAACAATAATAATAATAATAATAATAATAATAATAATAATAATAATAATAATAATAACAAAAAAATAATAATAATAATAATAATAATAATAATAATAATAATAATCGTGACATGAGTAATTTTTTACCAAGTCCTCTTAAAAAGCATTTATGGATAAAACTGGTGAGAATAAAAGTATAGAGAAATGAAATTTTAAAAAAAATAAAGGTAAATGTATGTGGGGGCCAGAATAGAAATAGAAACAAATAAAAGGATAGAGGAAAAAATTGAGTGGGGGAAAATAGGGGGTTTATTAGAGAAACTAAAAGAAACTGTGGGGAAAAAAAAAAGATTCAAAAAAATTGATTAAGGGCAATCCAGGTCCGTCTCTGCTTATAGTTTGGACAAACATTAATGAAAAATATAGAAAAAAAAAAAAAAGGGTTTTAACGGAAACTAAAGGGCCATTTACCTATAACCTAATAACAGTGACTATTTTCCAAAAACAATAATCATTTAGGAAAAATGGTAATGTACTAAATGCAGTTTAAGAAAAGGGACACTATGTCAAGTAGAGTAACCAAAGTGATGGGCTAATTATACAGTGTTGAATGCAGAAAGTGATATTTGTATGTGAGCTACTCTATGTATACGCCAAAAGCACAAGCCGTTTACTATTGCAAGCCAAATATCAGTCTACATATCTCTGTTTTGACAAATGCTCTGTTTTTGGTTATTCATGGTACAATATCTTGTTTAACATTTATTATTGAATTGATTTTTATATTAATCTCTTTGAACTACTCTTTTAAGTACGATACCCAGCATTGTTCGATGTGAATATAGTAGCATAACCCATCAAACGCCAAACTTAATTAACCAAATAAACGCCGAAGCTTGTGAATGAAATCATCAATATAAGAAGACCCCATATCTCTCCTGAGAAGAAGCTCTCGCAACTTGGCGTGGTTGCCTCTGACCTCTTTCCCAACTTCACTGTCTCCTTCCATAACAACATGTAATTTCTCGTTCTCCTTAGATACTTGAGAAAATGCTTTACTGCTATCCAGTGATCTAATCCTGGATTTGATTAAAAATGACTGACTATCCCTATTGCATAGTATATGTCAGGCCTGGTACACAACATGGCGAATATAAGGCTGCCAACTGCAGATGCATAAGATGCTTGTCTCATATCCTCTTCTTCTTGAGATATCTTGGGATACTGCTCTTTAGAAAGAATAACTCCATGTTGATAAGATAATTGTCCTTTCTTAGAGTTTTGCATTGAAAAATGAATGAGCACCTTAGCAATATAAGATGCTTGAGACAGTGCCAAAAGTTTGTTCTTGCGATCTCGAATAATCTGGATCCCAAGTACATAACTTGCTTCTCCCAAATCTTTCATTAGCAATTGCTCGACTAGCCACTTCTTTACATTAGATAATGTTTCTACATCATTTCCAATGAGTAAAATATCATCTACATAATGAACTAGGAAGACCATTTTCTTGTCTTTGATGTACTTGTATATATATACACGATACATCAATATTTTGATCAAAACTATAAGACTTGATCGTCTCATCAAATCTTAGATTTTATGATCTTGAAGCTTGCTTAAGTCCATAAATGAACCTAAGTAGCTTGCAGACTTTCTGCTCTTAGCCTTTAGCTACAAACCTTTTGGTTGCACCATATAGATGCTTTCTTCAAGATAGCTATTCAAAAAAGCTGTCTTGACGTCCATTTGTCATATTTCATTGTCTAAACATACAGCAATGGATAAGAGGATATGTACAGATTTAAGCATGGCTACAGGCGAAAAAGCCCCTTCATAATCAATTCTCTCTTTTTGGATATTACCCTTTGCCACTAACCTAGCCTTGAACGTTTCAACTTTTTCATCTGCACATCTTTTTCTTTTATAGATCTATTTACATCTAATGGGCGTAACATCTTCAGGTGGATCTACAAGTTCCCAGACAAAATTAGAATACATGAATTCCATTCCTTGGTTCATAGCCTCTTGCCATTTTTCTATATCAGAATCTTTTATTGCATACTTGTATGTCAATGGGTCATCTTGGCTACTATCAGAAACAGCAACATGTGCTTCTCTAACTTTCCTGTAGCGAGCAGGTGGTCTAATAACCCATCCACTACGTCGAGTTGCCAAGGTATTCTGATCTGGAATAGTGGTCTCATAATTTTGTCATTCAACAACTATTGTTGGTTGTGGTCTGATCTGATCAGAATGTAATTCCTCTGGTACAACTTTACTTCGAGGTTTGAAATCTGTCATATAGTCATTTTTAAGAAAAGTGGCATTTATTGATATAAATACCTTTTTCTCTTAAGGACTATAAAACAAACTTTCTCTTGTGCCTTTTGGATAACCTCTAAATAACCAAATCTCTGTGTATGGTTCTAGCTTCCCAATCTTTCCTTTCAGTACATGTGCTGGATACCCTCATATGTGAATGTGACGTAAACTAGGTTTGTGCCCATTCCACAACTCTAAAGGTGTCTTTTGGATAGACTTAGAAGGTACTACATTCAAAATGTAAACAGCAGTTTGTCATGCATAACTTCAGAATGAGAGTGATAGGGAAAAGTAGCTCATTATTGATCGAACCATATCAAGCAACGTTTAGTTTTTCCTTTCTACAATACTATTCTGTTATGGTATTACAGGTGTTGTGAATTGAGATAGGATGTCATTCTCCAGCAAGTAATCCTTCAATCTGATCGAAGTGTTTTTAATGACTTACCTAATTATTTTTCAACTTCTGCTGTGAATTTTTTGAATTTTTTAAAAGTTTTTTATTTTCTTTACATTAAGTTCACATAAATAACTAGAGTAACATAAGTAATATATTTATTTACAAGTGATTTCAACCCCCGAAAAGTTTGTTTGATTTCAAGATAATGCTGCACACACTGCCAAATCTCCGTTAATATTTTTTTTTTGCTCAGAAAACAGAAGAATGTCTATTCATCTGAAAGGAGTATGGTAGCCACATCGGGGGCCACCTCCCAAAAGGAAATACTTCCTGAGATATTAAGTCTAGAAGCCCACTTAGCCACTGCGTGAGCCGACTTATTACAATCTCTACGAGTCCACCTTATAGAAACAGAACATAAAGTCACTAAAGCGAAAATATTTAAACAGAGATGCATAATAGACCAGCAATGAGCCCTATTACTCTGGATAGCTTTCACCCATTCTAGGTTATCGGAGAGAATAACACAATCCTCCCAATTCTGCTGCCGGGCCATGTTGATTCCCAGTTCGATAGCTTTCCCTTCGGCTTCCTCTGGAGATGAGGCTTTAAAAGTCAGCACCTCCATTCTTAGTATCTGACTATTCTCCCCACGTGCTATGGCAGCCACGGAGCCTCTTCCCTGTTGTAAAGCAGCATCAACATGAATAGTAACTTGATTTGGGTCCCTCCTTTGCTCCCTCCATCTTCCTTTGTCAGCACCGTTTGTATGCATAACTTCGTGACTCTCCTGATTACCCACACTTGTGAACTCAGCTACTGCTAGCTGCACTTGGAGCAGAATACCACTAGGATCCAGTTTATGACCGTTATGGTAAATACTGTTCCTTGCATTCCACACTCTCTCACACAAAACAGCCGCAAAGAGAGTGAATTCCCTTCTAGTTTCCTTGTCCGCATTTGGAAGTTGGGTAGTATGAATGATCCATCTGACTAAGTCCATTCCATTAGTACATGCTATAGCATCTGATCGCACCTACCATTTACTCCCAAACCATATCAACCTTGTGAAAGGGCATTTAAGGAAGATATGGATGGAAGAATCAAGATCTCCATTGCGTAGACAACATTCCATATTAGATTCTCCAAATATGAGTCCAAGTCTATCCCCCGTTGGCAAAGAATTAGTAGCTATACGCCATAGCAGAAGTTTCAATCTCTCATGCATTTGACTGTTCCACAGCGTTTTCCATATCACATCAGAGTCATTGAATCTGACAACATTTTCTTCCCAGTAGGCTAACTTTACCTTGAAGCATCCATCCTTGGGTGCGAGAAATATTGATTGACAAGATCGATAAGTTTTCCCATTATAACCTCAAGGGTGCGAGAAATATTTGACACAAAACAATATGGATATTAACACAAACAAACGACTTTCGTGAGAATTGATAAAATGGTAGAAAATTAAGGTTCGGTACTTCTCCCATTATTATAATATTAAACAGTGTTATGCACATTATATACCGTGATATTAAAAAGGGATTGAGATTTGTTGTCCATTTTGATGTCTTATTGTTATTTCATTCATTTAAATGTAGATAATTTAGCACAAAATATAATTTTAATTAAATAAATTAATTTTTTTAAGAGGAAGGTTACTGAAAAGTTCTGAGATGTATAATGTTAAGTAGATGAGACGAAAAATGAGATGACAAATCTTAGTCTATTAAAAAGATAAAATATGGGATAGGAATAGAAATCACATGTCCCAATGACCCCTTTTCTGTCTTATTAACAAGAAAGTGGTACCTGTCTCCTTAAAAATTGGTTCCACAAGAGCAGAAGATAATCATACAAAAAGAAAAAGAAAACAAATGGTTTGAAATTGAGATAATAAAATCATGATATTTGTACTGGTATTCGATACATCACTTGTGGCTTTCTCTGAAGCCTAGTAAAAGGTTAGCATTGCACTTGTCATCGTCTTCTATGGAAGAAAACCCCAAAAGGTAAAAATTAAATCCACTAGACTATACACAAGTAAAACTAATGAAAAGATAGCCATTTGTGATTTGGTCAAGATAGGAGAATTTTCCCCTAGTGATTATTTTCGGTAATCAATTCGCTATTTTTAATTCTATGTTTTTCTGATTTCTTATCTTTTTTTAATTTTTAGATTTAGCTTGATATTGAGATATTATGTTTTGAATTTACATGAACAACATAAATAGGCAATGATTGTTCACGAGAGGGATGAGGACTCCATGGAGGAGTTGATGATGGGACCATTCACTATTTAACAGTAGATATGAAAGCCGGAGCTCGACAGAAAGCTGCAATTGCTACCATCGAAGGTGGCGACACTGAACTATGGGGTATTGAACGAAAATAATGACCCAGAACCTGTTAATATCCCTCAAATTCATAGAGATCTATTTCGTTTAAATGGAAGAGAGGCCACCTACACGGATTGCTGCAGCTTGTTGGAAAATAAAAGACGATATTTTTTTTGTGAGTAAGCAATGATATTAAACCTTTTTTTTTTTTAATATTTGATTTTTCCTCTTAGCAGAATAGGGTTTTTTTAGAGGTTGTTCTAAAGGACAGGTGGCAGTTTTATATGAATGAAACAGAAAGGGACAGAGTTTTGGGTAGGGTGATTTCTAATGTTTAGCATTATTCTTCTTCAAAATTTTCTCATTAAAGAGTGTAGTTTCACATATTTCATCATGTTATCTTTGTTTATTATCGTATTATAACTTCGTAATTAGTTTAATTAAATTGGTAGTTCAATAATAATATTGTCTCTATTCTATCAAAATTGCTAGTGAACAAAAAAAAAAAAGATTTTCAACGGAAATAGAATTATTGTCACTGTAACAAAATTCGAAGGACAAATATTACATTTAAATATTCAATGGCCATTTTCACAAGTATGGATGATTATAATCTGCATAATTCGATTTGATTAAAGCATTTTGGTTTCCATATTTATAATACCCTTAATCCTCTTTTACCCTAGACAATTAAGATCAATCATTTATGAATAACACATTAAGCGGAAAAAGGAAATGAACTAGAATATGTACTTATTCCAGAACATTACGGTGGGATACATATATGTTTGGCTTCGTGCGCAAATCAATTAATATCAACTTCAATCCAGTAGAGTCCGAAGCTTGCCGAGAAAATCATCGATATAAGAAGACTCAAAATCTTTGTGAAGTATCAGCTCTCGTAACTTGGCGCGGTTGGCTCTAATCTCTCTTCCAACCTCATTATTGTCTTCTTCCATCACAATCTTAATCGCGTTGCAAACACCATCTCTGCTGAACAACCCACTTTCTTCACCTTTCTCCACTTCGGACCCAACCTTGAGACTATCTGCCATAAGCCTCGCATTGAAAATCTGATCAGACAAAAAGGGTATAAACACAAGCTGGCATTTATTCATCAATGCCTCAAACAAAGATCCCGCCCCACAGTGAGTAACATGGCACCCAATAGACGGATGCTCCAAGATTTGTGGTTGTTGAATCCAACCCCCATGAACCACACCTCTTCCCTTAACTCTCTCTACAAAACCTTCTGGTAAAGCTTCATCAATGGATTCCACCCCTGAAGGTGGCCTTAGAGCCGCCAAAAAGGGCAGCCCCGAAAGCTCCAAACCCAACACTAGTTCTTGGAGTTGGTCTTGTGTTAAGGTCGCCTCACTTCCAAATGCGCAGTAAACTACGGAACCGGGCTTAAACCCGCCTAGAAACCGAACCCATTTTTGTTCCAACATGGAGACTGGTGGTTCTGGTATGAGCGGTCCTGAAAGCAACAGGGGCTTCCCGAACTGAGTTTCGAGGTAGTCGACAAATGGGCCATCGATCTCTCTACACGCCTTGAACCCGATCGCGTCACACTGGGTGAAGCCCACATACCAGCGATCGAAGAAGAGAACATCGCCGTTGAACTTAGTAGTGCTTTCGTTAAGCAAGGCTCGCGCTTCGTGGAGATGGAGGTTGATCGCTGAATCCGGGTAGCCAGGGGGTGGTTGCATGAAGTCCATCTCTGAAAATTGGTGTCTCCCCGTGATAAGGTGCCTGGAAGGGGATAAGTTGTAAGCTAATGTTACAGGACTGATGACCGAATAGTGCAACGATTTGAGGCCTAAGCGGCGAGCCAACTTGGGAATCCAATAAACGAAATCAAAGAAGACAAAGTCGGGTTTGAGGTGTCGTAGGAGGAGTTCAAGGTCGTTTTCTGTTCGGTCCATGGCGGTCATTATGAGTGGGATCAAGGATGGAAGGACGTCATTTGTGGTCTCGGCGCCGGGAGGGAGGCCTTCCACGTGGGGAACGGTGATTGGATAAAAGGTTATGAGATCTGGGAAGTGATTCAAATGCTCTATCTTGGATTGAGTCTTGGTGGGGATGAAGAAGGAGCTTTTATGGCCCTTTTTGGCCAATTTGTTTGAGAGGTGAAGGTATAGGTTAATGTGGCCTAAAGCAAACCATGGGCACATCGCAATGTGGAAAGAAGAACCTGATCCCTCCATGTCAAAGTTTGTTGTGATATAATCCTTGCACAAAATTGTAAAACAATATGGATTGTGAGTTCGAATCCACCCTCCTAAAACTGAAAGGAAAATAAAATTATTTTAAGTGTACAGTGACCGTGAGTAGGGAATTAAAGACGAAAATTAAGGAAAGGAAAGGATGGTTGTTTGACAGGATTACTGTTCATTTGTCCATAATCTTAATCCATATATAATTAGAGTGGCCGAGGAACCAATCAACGATCGTCACCCCGTCATTAACATTGTTGAGTGGAAACCGCTTTAATATTTAATCTTATTGGCAGGTGTACAGTTCTTTTAATTTAGCTTGTAGAGCTGGTGGGAAACATTATATAATTATATAAGGTTGGATTTAAACTTAGCGGAAATATGTTTGTCCTAATCAGCCATTAAAATAACAATACGATTCAAAATGAGGATCCACAAGCTAATTATTTAAATACTCTTGTAATAAACAATAACGATCCACTAGTTTATTAAATTGGTTTTCGTGAATCATGAGCAATTACTTTTTACTTTTGCTATTATTGAATGACTTTTGAGCAATAATTGCTCATATAAACTTATGGGGGAGGTGATGTTTATGATATGAGGACCATATCTAAGGTAGTTTTAACACTCAGCTCTTTAAAGAGCTAATAATAATAATAATATAATTGTATCGTATTTAACATTAATGTTATACGTGCATATTATTTTGAGTACGTGATTATTAATTATTATGGTTAGAAATCCTTGTCTTAAGTAATTTTGCTGCTGAGGACGTAGTGCTCTCTAGTACGCGTTAATTCGACATGTACTATTAAGCTGATTTTTTCTCACATGATTATTTGGTAATTTAATTAATTAGAAAATATTTGATTACCTAATTAGATTTACATAATTTTACATGTGTAACAAATTCTAACTATCGTATTCTTTTTATTTTAATATTTTTGAGTCAGGTTTTGTCAGATACACTTAATTATTAAATTTCTAGTTCTTGGCATTTATCTATATAATATATGAATTTTATGAAACAATTGTATTTTACATGATAGTATTTACTTGGGTTATTGTTTCTTTCAACATTGTGTTCAAAAATAAATAAATATTATGAAAAGTAGTGCCGACTTAACTCCTTAAGCATAGGACTTATACATAATTTATTCAGTAATTTGGCATAAACCCAGCTTATATTGACATACTCTCTTATAGGGGTGTTTATTGATACCGTTAAACCGATGAAACTGATGAAACCAAATTAAATTGTTGGTTTGGTTCAGTTTCATTTTTGTTTAGTTTGGTTATAGTTTTAGATTTTTCAAATTCATTGATCTAATTTGATTTGTGTTCTCAGCATGTCAAATCATTGAAACTAAATAAAACCACTATGTCAAATTATTGAAACTAAACCAAACCACGACACTTTTATAAAATATGATCTTATGTATACGTATGTATTTATATAATCAAATAGGTGATATACATCCTTTTTATTTGTGTCTATAAAATTTATTATACACTTTAAAGTTTGTAGATATATATATTTTTTAACTTAACTTTCTTTGCATCGTACTTGCTTTTGAAATGAGTTTAAACACCTTAGGGTTAAAACAATTTTATAACCAAGTATTTTGTTTTAATTTTTGTGGGTTTAATTTGTTTTAAAGTATTTAAAACAAAACAAAGTGCTAACTGATGGAACCAAACCAACCAAATCAAACCATTGGATATAGTTTAGTTATGGTTTTACTTTAGAATTTGAAACTAATGAAATCAAATCAAAGTAAACCATAGTTTATGGTCTACCATTAAACTGACAAAAACAAGCCACAGACACTCTTATAATTTTACTTTCCTATATCTCTCTTCTAAAAGCAGTTATAGATAGTTTTTGAATTTGTTGCGCAACTAGTTTTATTGGCAATCAATCTGACAAAAATACAAACATTAAGTTCATGAATCTTGTAATGGTATTAGTAGTAGAGATCCTGCAGCTTTGGTCTGATATAAGCGGTCCTGAAAGCAGCAAGGGCTTTCCAGACTATGCTTCGAGGTAGTCGATAAACGGTCTGTCGATTTCTCTACACGTCCTGAATCCTAGAGCATCGCATTCGCTTAAGCTCATAAGCAAGCGATCCTGAAAGGGGACATCCCTCCCAAACTTCATATTCTTCAACTTAAACCAAGCTCGCACTTTGTGGAGATGGAGCTTGATCGATGAGTTTAGGAAGCCAAGTGTGGGTTGCATTAAGTCAGCCTTAGACAATTGTCATATTCTTGCGGGAGTTAAGCTGTGACTAATAATTAATGGACTACAGGTAAAGTGTGACAATGATTTGATGCCTAAGCAGCGTGCCAACTTGGGATTCCAATGGACAAAAATTGAAGAAGACGAAGTCCGCTTTGAGGCCTTGTAGGAGAAGTTCAAGGTCAGGTTCTGTTATGTCCATGGCAGTCATGATGAGTGGGAATAAGGGACGAGGCACGTCGTCAGTGGTCTCCGCGCTAGGCAGAAGGCCGTCGATGTTGGGGACAGTGATTGTGACAAACGTTATTAGATCAGGGAAATCGTTGGAATGGTCTATCTTTGGTTGAGTTTTGGCTGGGATGAAGAAGGAGATTTTGTGACCATTTCGGGCTAGTTTGTTAGAGTTGGAGGGATGGGGTAATATGGTCGAAAGCAAACCATGGGTACATTGCTATGTGTAAAGAAGAATTAGATGCCTCCATATATTAGAATTTTCTTCGTTGATCACAAATCAGTACTCAAGAAAATCGAGTAGAAAACTAGGTGCAAATTAAGCGAGAAGGAGGAGGAGAAAAGATGATTAGTATTTGTTGTATCTGAAACGATATTTAAAAGCGGCAGAGGAAATTGTTGTGCGATTAGTGTTTGTCCTCCTTCAAACATCACTTATCGTTATCAACAATAAAAAACTATTCTTAAAAAAAACTTATTTATTTACCTTCAAAATCCTAAAAACTTCACACTTATCAATGTCACACTTTTTTCCAACTGAGGTTTTTAATAAATAGCAAAATGGTTGTTAAGAAAGAGAGAAAGAGAAAGGTGGAGAGAGAGGGGGAGAGGGAGAGAAACCATCAAGAAGAAGAAGAAAAAGAGAGAGAGAGAGAGAGAGAGAGAGAGAGAGAGAGAGAGAAAGAGAAAGGGAGAGAATAAGAATTCCCAAGCTTTCATATTCCCTATGAAATAGAGATATTAATCAAGCAAGAGAAGAAAAAGTGCTTTCATGTTCTTCATGAGATGGAAACCAAGCTCTGGTTTTAGAGAGAAAACCGAGAAGAAGAAGTGAGAGAAAGAGAGAGAAAACGAAAATAGAAGGGAAAAAGAGGAGGGAGAAATGTGGTAAAATAAAATAACATCAATTTAATACTTCCACTTACCAAGTCCTCACTTATGGTCAATGGCAGATTAGAAAACCCGTTTTTTTCCTCTCTACCTAGTTCTAGGTTTTGATCCCAAAAAAGTTAGTATATGAGCATAGTCTTAAAAAAGAATTAATGACCTAAACAATTCTATCCATGTCTTTTTCTCGAAAGTCAACCCATTTTTGGTCTAGAGTGGAGATTGTTGGTTCTAGTAAGAGCAGCCCAAATATCAACGAGGGCTTCCCAAACTCTTTCTTGAGCTACTCGAGAAATGGGCCATTGATTTCTCTACAAGCTTTGAATCCTAGAGCACCCACTAAAATAAATTTATAATGAATTTCTAAATATGCTCATTCCTATCGTCTTAATTGATTATGGAAAATGCTACCATTGCTGTTGATTATCAATTAATTTATAATTATAAATTCGTAGAGAATTATACTTATCAACTAGTTAACTATTTTCTCCAAAAATTAGTTCTTATTATTTAATTTATAATTATAAATTAATTGATAAATACACTTGTTAACTAGCTAGTCGAATATTTTTCTTTTAGATGATTAACAACTATATAGTTTATAATTATAAATTGATTGAGAACTATACTTATCTACTAATTGACTATTTTTTCCTTAGACTAGTTAATTATCATTTAGTATATAATTATAAACTGTATGGTTGGGATTTCAAATTGTAGCTCGAAATCTGGCCACCATGAGCATTCTAGACCGTCCTTAGCTCCTGTGTTCAAGGTTTTAAAAAGCTTAATCGGGAATCGAGGCGTTTTGCTTTAGCCTCACGAGGTGTAAGCCTTGAGGCGAACCGAGGCGTAAGCCTCGACTTTAAGTAATAAAAAACCCCTTAAAAATTCATAAAGAAATAGAAAACTCCTTAAAATAAAAGTCTTACACAACATTATAGCAAAAGACACAATTGCATAATAAAGGCATAAAATTCATGACAATTAGTAGCAAAATATTTCATAAAACTACGAACCAAAGTCATCGCCGCATCAGAAATATAAATCCAAATATTAATAGCATAAGAATAGAACTTAGATGTCTAGAAATGATGTTCTAACTCAAAACCCTAAGAGATCCTCATCCTCAATCTCATTATCATCATCACTATTGGGATTTTCGGAAGAATCATCATATTGAATAGCTCGATCATCTTCTCCATCACTCTCATCACCATATTCAAATTCTTCTTCTCCATCCAAATACATTGGAGCTTTTTCTTTTCCTACATCATAACATTTGAAGATAAATAATTTATAATATGCATAATGCAATGATCTATACCTATACTTTATTAATTATATAATTGATAATATGATAAGATTTTGATAATAACCTTTTTCTGATGCTTTGCTTCTCCTCCTTTTTTTTAGTCTTTAGGAACTTCCACCCACATCCTCTACATCAATAGCCTCATTCAAATCAATCATCCTAGTTTCTTCATCATCTTCATCATTTAGGTTTGCCACCCACTCATCATCAGAAGATACATTTTCAACAATCAAAGGATCATCTTCTTCCTTGCGTGATTTTGCCTTCAAAAATTTATGCTTCAATTTTTTGTTGTACATAATGTAGACCAAAGTATTCATTCTAGACATGGTTAGTCGATTTCTTCTCTTTGTATGCACTTGATTGAACGTACTCCAATTACGTTCACACGCCGATGATGAACAAGTAAGACCTAGGACTCTTATCGCAAATGCTTTTAATTCTGGAACTTCATCTCCAAATTGATCCCACCAGTCAACTGTATGGTAAAAAAAAAGAAGAAAATGTGTAAATAACTCTTATATCTACAAAGTTAAAGAGAAACAAACAATAAGTCAAGTGTATTCACCTGGTTGACGTGTTTGGTATGATGCAATGGCTGCTTTAAAGCC
>JXTC01000213.1:210612-224219 GCA_002914845.1 Trema orientale
TTGTGGCAGTTCTCCAATCTTTTCAAGCATTAAATCAATACAATGAGCGGCACATGGAGTCCAATATAATTGCTTCCTCTTTTTCATTAAGAGATTCCCAGCTGCCTTGTATGCACTTGCATTATCAGTTACCACTTGAACAACAAGATCTTCTCCAATTTCTTCAACAACATCATCCAGCAATTTGAACAAGAAGTTTGCATCTTTAATATAATCTGATGCATCAATTGTTTTCAAAAAAACTGTCCCATAAGGATTGTTAATAAGGAAATTGATCAGGCCTCTATTTCTACCATCTGACCAACCATCTGATAATAGCGAAACTCCTGTCCGTTTCCATGTTGTTTTTATATCATCCACAATTTTCATTGTAGTTTTTCGTTCTTCATCCAATATCCATGTTCGCATCTCATGCATTGTAGGAGCTTTCAATCCTCTACCATAATTTCCAATGGATCGTAACATGTTAAAATATGAAGGACTCCTTGCGGCATTAAATGAAATTCCATTTTCAAAAAAGAATCTTCCAATGTCTAAACAAACTTGATTTCGGTGCTCTTTTGCGGTGGCTGGAGTAATTGTTTTTGCTGTGGCATTGGGTGATTTTTCATCATCATTTTCATCCAAATCAACAACAAACCGATCCATAGGTCCCCGAGTTGCTCGAGAGGAAAGAGTACTACCACCGGAGTAAGATTTCTTCTCTTCAAATGGAGAACTACCGCTGCCACTACCGAAATAAGCTCCTGAGTTCACCATTTCATCAAATTTTCTTTGATTTAAATGCTTCAAATCAGTAAAGTTCTTCATATATTCAATCATCTCTTGTTTAGTTTCTTGTGGTACTTTAGGACATAGTGCTACATTTTTACGTGTCCCTCCAAGATGATCTTTTAACCTCTTAACACCACCAGTGATAACCTTACTACAAAACTTACATTTCAGGTAAACATATCCTTTTTTTTTCCCGTCTCCCGGGACAGCAACTTGAACTCCATATTTCCATGCAGGATCCTTTCTTTGGCCCCCTTTACTTCCACCACCATTCCCAATCTCATTATCCTTAGAACATCTAACCATTTTATGCTACTTTAATCAACAAAAAAGGGGGAAAAAAAGAACAGCTCTAAATCAATAACATGTAAGTGATCAAATAATGAAATCAATAACTCATCATAATATATAAAGATTATTTTTAGGCTGAAGTTGACACTCACCAACTAATAAGGGTGCCTGCCGCTGCTTATTTGAGTGGCTGCCGCTGGTTATTTGAAAGTGGAGAGGAAGAATATTGTTGGAAGAGAGAAGTGGATGAAGCTGAACTTGTGCTCTGTTTTTTTTTTCCCTGAAACAGCCGCTGCTAAAGAGGAAGAAGGAGGGAAAGTCTGGAGCAGTCGTGGGACTTGGGAGGGAGGAGAGTGGTGCCTGCCGCTGCTTATTTGAGTGGCTGCCGCTGGTTATTTGAAAGTGGAGAGGAAGAATATTGTTGGAAGATAGAAGTGGATGAAGCTGAACTTGTGCTCTGTTTTTTTTTCCCTGAAACAGCCGCTGCTAAAGAGGAAGAAGGAGGGAAAGTTTGGAGCAGTCGTGATTTGGGAGGGAGGAGAGTGGCTACTTAGGTTAGGCGTAGCTTTTTTTTTTTAAGAGCCGAATGTGTTTTGCACTTTTGCTTCAGTTATTAGGGTTTTGAAACCCTAAATTTATAAGCTATTAACTTAAAAAAAGCCCAAAGCATTTAAAAAAACTATTCAGATCAGTTGGGCCCAATAAATTGGCCCAAAGTTCATTAAAAAAGCCCATATTAATTAACTAAACAGATCATGAACAAGAGGCTTAAGCCTCATAAGCCTCTGAGGCTTAAGCCTCAGAAGCGTGCGCCTCTCTTTCTGAGGCTTAAGCCTTAGCAAGTCCAGCTGAGGCGTAGCCTCAGAGGCGGTTTTCTTCCACCTCGCCTCGAGGCGCGCCTTGAGGCGCACGCCTCAGCCGCCTTTTAAAACCATGGCTGTACTACCTTGAGGTTGCTCCCCCTGAGTGATGGGGGATACTGGCTCTCCCTGAGTAGCTGCTAGCTTACCCAGAGCAGAGACATCAGGAACTGATAGTGGTGCATCTGGTACTGTTGGGTCAGTTTGAACAGGCTCCCCCTGAGTTGTACCTGGAGTCGAAGTTGGAGCAGTGGTATCATTTGGCACAACAGTAGGATAGGTATTGCGAGGAATCTGAAGGTGAGTGAGCACGGTCTGAAGAAGACTCTCAATTCCTGCCATTTTAGCAGCCATCATCCACTCAAATTGAGCAATCCTGTGTTTCACATTCTGTCGCTGAGCAGCCTTAGTTTGAGCAGCTTGAAGGGCTTCCTCACATTTTGCAAACAGCTTGTACTGCCAAGAATTTGCCTTGATACCCAAACTCTTCAATTCTTCCGAGACTGGTGGAGTAGTGGTGACAGCAATACTTCGTGCACTTTCACAGTGGCTCTGAAAGGTCTTCATGGTCAGCTGAGTAGGCATATTCATGGGTGCCTCATTCATAAATTCATCTGGAGAGTAGCTATTGATGAGGGCTTGTATGAAGCAGGGGTAAGGTAAAATTCGGGTTGTTGCTTCACTCTAGCCACTAGCAACAATTGCATCGAACATCCACTTGGCCAAATCCACTGGTTTGTCAGTGCCTAAAGCATAGATAAACTTGGCGTGTGCCTCACCCACAGAGGAGGTGTGTTTCCTAGGAAACCAGTTGGTGTGTGCTATTTTGTAGAGCATTCTATACTTTAGAGTAAGACATGGAACAGGGATTGAATTTGATTGTGGCCATTTAGAATCTTTACCATACAGCTCAGTGGCTACTATGTCTATATCAAATTCTCCAGTGTATGTTCCATCAGTAGGTTCAAGACCTAGAAATTCTTTAATAACAGCAGGTGAAAATTCAACAATGTGACATCAAAAATATACCTTAGAGAACATTGGATGATCAGGATCGTTGATTGATTTCCCAATATTGGCATAGAACTCCTGGACAACGGCTGGGCATGGAGGAGTTGAGTGCTGCACAGTGTTAATCTATCCTCTTGCAGCAATCAACGTTGGTAGTCCCCATTCTTTGAAATCAGAGATCTTCACCTCCTTCTCGGGATAGACAAGATGTTTGCTCAAAAATTTTTTATAATGAGATTGTAGATTCTCAATATAAAAGGAGAAGTTGTACGCTTTCTTCAATAGTGTCTTGATCTCGGGTGATGAAGGAGCTATAATTCGTTGTATCTTCACTTTAGCTTTCCCTTTTTCTTTTGCTGAGGCTTTTTCCTTAAGAATTGGCTTGGGAGAAGAAGAGGGCTTCAATTTAGCACCACCTGCTTGTGATTTCTTTGTCTTGGCTGGAGAAGAAATGGGCACTGGCTCATCAGGTATGTTAGTTCCTCCACTTGGTTTAACAGAGCCAGTATTATGATCCGTGACCTCTGTATCCACGGTCTTTTTTGCTGGATTGAAAGGTTGAGTGTCAGAATCAGCAACTGGCTTGTCAAAACCCAGAACTTATGTTGACTTGGAGGGTGATTCCGCCTGAGAGATAGAACCAGCTTCTACAGTGTTAGCACTAGACACGCCTGCTGGAACGCATGTGTCAGGAGGATTGTCAGAACCCTCTGGTATGCTGTCAGAACTAGGGTTTGAGTCCATCGTCTTCTTTGAAACTTTCTTAGATGATTTCTTCTTGGATGCAACTGCCTTTCTCTCTTTCGACTGAGATTTAGCTGTTTCTGGAGGAATTTCAGAGAGCTGATTTTCAGGCCCTGATGGGTGTTCAGCTGAGGGAGCAATAAGTCCCTCCAAAGGAGCTTGAACCTCTTCGATTTTGTCTACCATTGATGAAGCTGAAAAGAGAAAAAGGGGAAACACTAGCTACAAGCGGAGCTTGAACAATGTTTAGGGAAACAGAAGAAGGGAGATGGAGAGAGAAAAGGGAGAGTAGGAAGAAGATGAACAGTAAGGATGAGAGAGAAATAAGAGAGGAGCTAAATAGCAAAAATTGAAAATAAGCTCCAAAACGAAAATAAAAGCGGAAAAAATAGAAAATTCGAAATTCGAAAATATTTTATTTATTTTTTATTTATTTATTTTTTTTTATTTTATTTTTTTATTATTTTTTTAATAAAAAAAATCAAAAACGGCAACAAGCATATGAAATGAGTAAACATAAACTACAGTTGTGTTTGTGAAATCAAGCCGATACCCTGTTAAAATAGACACAATCAAATTTTGTGAAACTAGGACAGTAGGACATTTAGACAACAGACAAAACATTTCCTGAGCATGATGTGACAACTTTGTGGGTCGAACATAAAATTGAGCAAATTTTGAGACAATTAATTTTAGGTAACTCATCCCATTTTTAAAGCAAGAGAGAACCCATTTTGTATTAGATTTAGCCAGATTTATTAAGTAAAACTAAATAACATTTAGTGTGTATTTTTGCACCTCAAGGACTTTCACTAAACTCATGATATGGAGGATTAAAGAAATGAGTGTTTGTACAACGAACAAATGTGTAGCTGAAATCAACAACTGATTATCCTTTCTAATTGAGGTCAATCACATTAGACTTAATGGTTATCTTGAAGAGAATTAGAAGATATCATTAATCTTATTAACTCAACATGATCATACATAGACAAGAGACTCATGTGCATTTTGTGTGTATATGGAACTACCAGATTTGGTTCTTACTGCAGGCCACGCTTAGTGGTTTAATTTGTCTCTTTTTAATGACCACTTTTTGTGGTTAGACTTTTTCTTTATGCACATTGGCATATGCTCATTGGCTTTCCTGCACCAAATCACTCTTTTCTTTCTCCCCATTTTTTTTTTTCGTTTAAAAGTGGGGAATCTCACCACTCTAAAGTAACCCAAATCAGTGGCTGCACACATCCCAAAGGGTAGCCCTCTTCCTTGGTAGATCATCAAAGACATAGGGGTCACTACAAATTAAACGATTACTCAAGGCTAGCTTTCACACCTGATGAGAGGTAGCCCTTTCTGATCTAGGTACACACATGTCTCTAGTCTATGTCAAACCTGTCTAGTCACAAGAGGACGATATCTACTAAGTCTAGACAAGCTAAAACATTTTAGTCATAGTGGCTGAGAACAATGAGTAAGGAGAATCACAAGTTGAAATTCAGTCAATCAAGCAAAATCATGAGTGTTAGAACAGGGATATGATAGTTCAGTCATTATTGGTGAATAGTCACTTGAACTACACAAACATACACACTAAGTATTCCCTGTTTTTACAAAATATATAAGACTAAAACACTCAATACAGGATGATAAACTCTTTATGAAATGGAGCATACTCCAATGGCCTTGCGTAAAGATTCAAATCTTGGGGCATCCAAGGCTTTTGTAAACAAGTCACCTAATTGTTTTTTTGTTTCAACATGTTCTATGCTTACCAATTTATGCTCAACTAGATCACGAATGAAGTGATATCTGATGTCTATATGCTTTGTCCTAGAGTGCTGAACAGGATTTTTTGAAATATTTATAGCACTTGTATTGTCACAAAAGATAGTCACAGTGTCAAGCTTGATTCCATAATCACTAAGCATTTGCTTCATCTAAAGGAGTTGAGTACAACAACTACCTGCTGCAATGTATTCGGCCTTAGTTGTAGAGAGTGATATAGAGTTCTGCTTCTTACTGTGCCAAGCAACCAGATTGTTTCCTAGGTAGAAGTATCCACCTGAAGTACTCTTCCTATCATCAAGGCTCCCTGCCCAATCAACATCACAAAACCCTACAAGAAAAGGGTTAGTGTCTTTGGTCATCCAAATACCAAAATCTGATGTGTCATTCACATATTTGAGTATCCTCTTCACAGCTGCAAGATGTGACTCCTTAGGATCTGCCTGATATCGAGCACAAGCACCAACACTAAAACAATTGTCAGGTCTGCTAGCTGTCAGATATAACAGGCTACCTATCATGCTTCTAAATAGAGTATGTTCAATGTTGATTCCTTTTTCATCTTTGCTCAACTTGATGTTTGTGCTCATTGGAGTTCTCATTGTCTTTGAGGTATCCAAACTAAACTTTTTAACAATGGACTTGGTATATTTTTCTTGTGAGATAAAAATGCCATTGTCATATTATTTGATTTGAAGACCTAAAAATACATTTAGTTCTCCTACTATACTCATCTCAAATTCAGATTGCACATAAATTTGAGCACAAAGTATGCCTGTTTCAAGCCTTTTGATGAATAATGTTTTATCTGACCCACCTCTATGGTATCCTTTATCAAGCAAATAAGTGGTCAGCCTCTCATACCAAGCTCTTGGAGCTTGTTTCAGACTATACAAAGCCTTTTTAGAGTATGTTCAATGTTGATTCCTTTTTCATCTTTGCTCAACTTGATGTTTGTGCTCATTGGAGTTCTCATTATCTTTGAGGTATCCAAACCAAACTTTTTAACAATGGACTTGGTATATTTTTCTTGTGAGATAAAAATGCCATTGTCATATTATTTGCTTTGAAGACCTAAAAATACATTTAGTTCTCCTACCATACTCATCTCAAATTCAGATTGCATTAGTTTAACAAAATCATGAGTATGCTTCTCACATGTTGAGCTAAAGATGATATCATCCACATAAATTTGAGCACAAAGTATACCTGTTTCAAGCCTTTTGATGAACAATCTTTTATCTGACCCACCTCTATGGTATCCTTTGTCAAGCAAATAAGTAGTCAGCCTTTCATACCAAGTTCTTGGAGCTTGTTTTATACCATATAAAGCCTTTTTGAGCTTGTATACATGGTCTGGATGATGTGGATCCTCAAATCCTGCAGGTTGCTCTACATATACATCTTTATTTAAAAATCCATTTAGAAAAGCACTTTTGACATCCATTTGATAGACTTTGAAATTTAGCATACAAGCAACAGCTAGAAACAATCTAATAGATTCTAATCTAGCAACTGGTGCAAAAGTCTCATCAAAATCAATGCCTTCAACGTGTGAGTATCCTTGAGTAACAAGCCTAGCTTTATTTCTAACCACATTTTCAAACTCATCAGTTTTATTCTTAAAGATCCATTTTGTTCCTATGATGTTTCTATCAGCTGGCCTAGGAACTAATGTCCATACATCATTCCTAATGAATTGTTCAATTTCTTCTTGCATAGCTAAGATCCAATGTTCATCAACAAGAGCTTCTTTCACATTTTTTGGCTCATGTTGTGACAGATAACAGATATGACTTACCTCACTCATGTGTCTTCTTCTAGTGACAAGAACATCACTAGGATTGCTAATGACCTTGTCTAGTGGATGAGCCTTTTGGATCCATGAAGGTGGTCCTCTCCTAGGCTCTTTTTGTTGATCATGTACCTGTTCACCACTTGTGTCACCTGAATCTGGAGTTCCAGTTGATGCATCAACTGTCTGAATACTTCTGTCACATGTTCTGTCAGCATGATTATCTTGTTCTTCTTGTGACAGATCAGTGATAGATTCTACCGAATCTTCTTGAGAAAATTTAGAAAAATCATCTTTATCATCGAAAACAACGTTTATTGATTCCATAACTGTTTGAGTACAAATGTTGTAGACTCTATAAACTCTACTGTTCAGAACATATCCCACAAACATACCTTCATCACTTTTTGGATCAAATTTGCCTAAGTGTTCTCTATCATTAAGTACATAGCACTTTGATCCAAACACATGCAAGTAGTGAAGATTTGGTTTCTTACCCTTCTAAATCTCATAGGGTGTTTGTCTTATACCTGGTCTCAAGTGCACACGGTTGCTAAGGTAGCAAGCTGTGTTTACAGCATTAGCCCAAAGCTTTTTAGGAAGCTTCTTGCTATTCAACATAACTCTTGCCATTTGTTGAATGGTCCTGTTTTTTCTTTCAACCACCCCATTTTGCTCAGGTGTCTTGGGGACTGAAAACTCATGTGAAATACCAAACTCATCGCAAAAGTTAGAGTACAAGACATTTTCAAATTCCTTTCCATGATCACTCCTAATTCTAACAACCTTTTTAATTTTGCATTGTTTTTCATTTTGCAATCTTATGACTGGATTTTTGAACATCTGAAAAGTGTCTGATTTTTTTCTAACAAACTCAACCCATGTAAAATGAGAATAATCATCAACACACACATAAATGTACCTCTTTTCAGCCATGCTCTCAGTTTGAACTGGACCCATGAGATCCATGTGCATGAGTTCCAAGCACCTACTTGTAACAAGGTGTTGAATTGACTTGTGTTGACTTCTTGTCTGCTTTCCCATTTGGCATGGTCCACAGATGGGATTTTTGGGAAGTTGGAGCACTGGAACACCTCTTACAGCTTGGTGTTTGGTGATTTTGATCATGTCTCTGAAATTGAGATGACGAAGCTTTTGATGCCATAGTTCAGTTTCTGTCAGATCGGCTCTCAGACATGTTTTGACATTGCTGAGAGTATAGCAATTGTCACTTGATCTGTGACCAGTCAATATGCATTCACCATAGCTGCTCATCACTTGGCAAGTCTTTTGATTGAACTGTACAGAGAGATGGTCATCACACATTTGGCTGATACTGATCAGATTTGCCTTTAGACCTTCTACCAGCAAGACTTTTTTAAGATTTGGAAGTCTCTGCACACACAAGTTTCCAACACAAAGAACTTGGCCCTTTTTGCTATCACCAAAAGTAACAGATCCATTGGTATTCTCATGAAAATCAGACAGAAATGATCTGTTTCTAGTCATATGTCGTGAGCATCCACTATCAAAATACCAATTTTCTGAATTATATGCAACTAGTGAGATGTGTGCTACATGATATTTTATTTGCTTAGGAATCCAAACTTGCTTTACCTTCTTTTCACATATTTCATTGTTTCTCATGGTTAATTTAGCTCTTTTTCTCAAAAAATTCAACAATTTGTAACACTTTGGTCGAGTGTGACCTGTTTTTCCATATAAATAACAAATGGGTATAAACTTTCTCACCTGAGGATGAGGCTTAGAACACTCACCAATATCCAGCTTCAGTTTCTTGTGGAACCCAAAAGGATTGTACTGCAGTATTCCTTTTTGAGAGATTGAGCTCTTATCTATGTACTCCAGACCTGATTTGTCTGTTGAAGTTTGTCCAACTCCAAGCATATGACTTAATTTTTCTGATCCGTTCGTCAGATACAGAATCTTTTTGTTGGATTCATCAAGCTCCTTCTGCATTTTGACAAGCTGATCCTGAGAACTCTGCAGTCTTGTTCTCAATTCAGTAAGCATTTCTTCATATACTCCCTTTTCCTCCTTGAGACTACATATAAGAGCTTCTTGTACCCTGACTTTGTTAGCCATTCTCAACCACTGATCATATATATATTTTGATAAGCATCTTGTTGATCAGGGTCTGAAAACTGTACTTCATTCTCATCATCAGATAGGTCACTGTCAAAACACTCGAGATGACTATCAAGACATTGATCTCCCTTTTTGGATTTTGTAGCAAATGCTACAAAATTGCTTGTTACATCTGAGTCCTTTTCTTGTTCCTCGGTTTCTTCTTCACTCTCACTCCAAGTTGTATTCATTGTATTTGCCTTCTTCTTGAGAGTATTTGCACATTCCACCTGAATGTGTCTGAAACCGTCACACTCTCTGCATTGTACTCCTTTTCTCCTGTTACTGGAATCCCTGTCAAATCTAGTTCTAGTGCTGTTAACTCTAGGCTGATCTGCTTTTTTCCTTGAACTTTGTTGACCAGAAACTACTCTCTTCATATTTTTCTTAAGAAATTTTGAGTAATTTCTGGTTAACATAGCTAAAGTTTCATCATCTAAATCTTTATCCCCTTCGATTGCCAGATCCTCTATCTCATCAGCTATCTTCAATGCTACACCAGATCTTTTCTTCTTTTTATCCCAGACTTTGAAATTCATCTCATATGTTATCAAGGAACCAATGAGTTTATCAAAGTCAATGTCCTCCAGCTTCCTGTACTCTTCAATAGCTGCAACTCTTGATCTGAATCTTTTGGGTAAAGATCTAAGAACTTTCTCAACCAACATGGCATTAGAGTAAACATTTCCCAAGGTAAAAGACTCATTAGATATATCACAGATCTTAGAATGAAATTCTGAAATAGTCTCATCTTCAAGCATATGGAGATTTTTAAATTGACTTGTATGCATCCTAAGTCTAGATTGTTTAACTGACTCAGTTCCTTGATTTTTCTTTTCAAGTTCTTCCCAAGCATCCTTAGCTACAATACAATTTGAAATCACCTTGAATTGATGAACATTAACAGAGGCCATAATTGCATTAATTCCTTTAGAATTCTAATTAGCAGAATCATATTCAGCAGTTGACCATTTGTTTTCGGGTTTAAGAATTTCTTTACCCTGGTCATCGGTTTCAACAGGAGGTGACCATCCGTATACAATGGAGGTCTCAACTCTTTCATCAATGGACTTTAAGAAAGTTCTCATTCTAGCTTTCCAATATGGGTAATTTGACCCATTAAGCAAGGGTGGTCAAGAAATAGATCCACCTTCTCTTAGCTGATCCATTTCTGTAGTAAGATACAAAAAACAGAGCACAATTTCCAAACAAAACAGAGTAACACGATTTAGAGACCCAGAAATCTCACTGAATATAGCAAGCAATGCCTGCTCTGATACCAAATGTTAAATCAGGCTACTCGTTTGTTGTGACAGAATGATCAATTTGTAGAACTTTAAATAATCAGATGAAAAATGTAAAGAAGAGACACACAGCTTTTTATCGTGGTTCAACACAACCAAGTTGTGTCTACATCCACAGGACCTGGTCCAGCAAGCAAACAATCCACTAGAAATATGAATAGAGTACAAATACAGGTCTTATACAAGAATCTAGAACTCCCTTCTAGTTTTTCGCCGATTTGGACTCTGATTTCCTCCGTGAATTTTGCTTCTTCAAGACTTGTGCTAAACTCCCTTCAGCTGCCGTTGATGAACTTCCTAGCTCCGGCAAGAATAAGCTGTATCTTCTTGAAATCAGGTAGCCATAGAGCTCCACCTTCACACCGGAATCAATGGTGGACTCTATGACAAAGGACACTCTTAGATCTAAACACTCAAAGCTCTAAGAGAAAGAAACTTGCTCATAAAGCAGGAAGGCCTCACCAAAATATCTTTCTGAAAGTAATGCTCAAAGACCTCAGAAAACGATCTGAACAGAAGCTTCCTATTTATATAGGAAAGTACATCGTGACTCAGCTGTAATGATAGTTGTCATCGCAATATCTAAACATACAGTGACACAGATATAATACAGACTCAGATCTAAAGGTGTCATCTTGATGTAACAATCAGGTACACTGATTTAACACACAAATATTAAATGGACTCAGATCTAAAGGTGTCATCTTAATGACACAGGCTGAGACACAGTTTTGACAAACAAGAGCTCAAATCCAAACTTCCGACTATGGACATGTTAAGTTAATTGTCTAGACAGACATAACCCCAGACTTAACACCTAACCATTGAAACCAGTTTGAAGAAGAGCTTCAGAACTTCAGGCGCTTCAGCTGAATGCTTTGTCAAAACAGTCTTGGAGCACGATTACACTAAATAACAAATACATACACAAGACTGAAAATACAACTGAAAAATAACTTTGAAATATTGTCCATTATATTGCAATAAGATCATAAGGTGCCAAACTAAATCGTGCATTAACAATCTCCCCTTTTTGGTATCCTTATGATCAAAACCCTCAAGAAATAAGAAACTAAAAACCTAAAACAATTACAAGTCTTCCACCTGTAGAAAACAGAAATATACCACAAGAAACACAAGGAGAAAAACACACAGTATAGTTCAAGACAATCTAAAATCAAACCAGAACAAGAACACAAAGAGGGGAAAAAAAAAAAACAAATAACCACTACTCCCCCCTTTTTGAACATAAAGGAGGCCAAAAACAGACATACGAAGAAAAAGAAGGGCTAAGAAGATGCAAGCCTGGATGACTTTCGGGTTGGCAGAGGAGGCTTGGCTGCATCAGATTTGTTCTTTTTCTTCGGAGGCTTCTGGGAGCCAGAGCTAGTACCTGTTGCAGTTTGCAGAGGTGGTAGATTTGCCATAAGAGTGTTTAGAGATGCATCGAAAACTGAACCAGATACATCAGATTCACCAGTAGCAATGGATGCATTCTTGGTTCCGTCCACTGAAGTTGGGGTGGCTGTACTCAAGGTTTTAAAAAGCTTAATCGGGAATCGAGGCGTAAGCCTCAAGGCGAACCGAGGCGTAAGCCTCGACTTTAAGTAATAAAAAACCCCTTAAAAATTCATACAGAAATAGAAAACTCCTAAAAATAAAAGTCTTACACAACATTATAGCAAAAGACACAATTGCATAGTAAAGGCATAAAATTCATGACAATTAGTAGCAAAATATTTCATAAAACTACGAACCAAAGTCATCGCCGCATCGGAAATATAAATCCTAATATTAATAGCATAAGAATAGAACTTAGATGTCTAGAAATGATGTTCTAACTCAAAACCCTAAGAGATCCTCATCCTCAATCTCATTATCATCATCACTATTGGGATTTTCAGAAGAATCATCATATTGAATAGCTCGATCATCTTCTCCATCACTCTCATCACCATATTCAAATTCTTCTTCTCCATCCAAATCCGTTGGAGCTTTTTCTTTTCCTACATCATAACATTTGAGGATAAATAATTTATAATATGCATAATGCAATGATCTATACCTATATTTTATTAATTATATAATTGATAATATGATAAGATTTTGATAATAACCTTTTTCTGATGCTTTGTTTCTCCTCCTTTTTTTTAGTCTTTGGGAACTTCCACCCACATCCTCTACATCAATAGCCTCATCCAAATCAATCATCCTAGTTTCTTCATCATCTTCATCATTTGGGTTTGCCACCCACTCATCATCAGAAGATACATTTTCAACGATCAAAGGATCATCTTCTTCCTTGCGTGATTTTGCCTTCAAAAATTTATGCTTCAATTTTTTGTTGTACATAATGTAGACCAAAGTATTCATTCTATACGTGGTTAGTTGATTTCTTCTCTTTGTATGCACTTGATTGAACGTACTCCAATTACGTTCACACGCCGATGATGAACAAGTAAGACCTAGGACTCTTATCGCAAATGCTTTTAATTCTGGAACTTCATCTCCAAATTGATCCCACCAGTCAACTGTATGGTAAAAAAAAAGAAGAAATTGTGTAAATAACTCTTATATCTACAAAGTTAAAGAGAAACAAACAATAAGTCAAGTGTATTCACCTGGTTGACGTGTTTGGTATGATGCAATGGCTGCTTTAAAGCCGAACAACCCTCGCTTGTATTTATATTCATCAAGTTGTTCATCGACTTTTGCATAGGTTGTTGGATTTGATATGAGCCTATCCATGCAATTGTACAAACCTAGCTTAATCTCTGGATGCTCAGAACAATCGGGACTCCATCTGAATCTAGGATTTAAGTAATAAGCAGCAGCATGTAAGTGGCGATGCAATTGTGAATCCCACTTGTCATCAATAATATCCCAAATCTC
>JXTC01000213.1:224365-265650 GCA_002914845.1 Trema orientale
TTGTGGCAGTTCTCCAATCTTTTCAAGCATTAAATCAATACAATGAGCGGCACATGGAGTCCAATATAATTGCTTCCTCTTTTTCATTAAGAGATTCCCAGCTGCCTTGTATGCACTTGCATTATCAGTTACCACTTGAACAATAAGATCTTCTCCAATTTCTTCAACAATATCATCCAGCAATTTGAACAACAAGTTTGCATCTTTAATAGAATCTGATGCATCAACTGTTTTCAAAAAAACTGTCCTATAAGGATTGTTAATAAGGAAATTGATCAGGCCTCTACTTCTACCATCTGACCAACCATCTGATAATAGCGAAACTCCTATCCGTTTTCATGTTGTTTTTATATCATCCACAATTTTCATTGTAATTTTTCGTTCTTCATCCAATATCCATGTTCGCATCTCATGCATTGTAGGAGATTTCAATCCTCTACCATAATTTCCAATGGATCGTAACATGTTAAAATATGAAAGACTCCTTGCGGCATTAAATGAAATTCCATTCTCAAAAAAGAATCTTCCAATGTCTAGACAAACTTGATTTCGGTGCTCTTTTGCAGTGGCTGGAGTAATTGTTTTTGCTATGGCATTGGGTGCTTTTTAATCATCATTTTCATCCAAATCAACAACAAACCGATCCATAGGTCCCCGAGTTGCTCGAGAGGAAAGAGTACTACCACCGAAGTAAGAATTCTTCTCTTCAAATGGAGAACTACTGCTGCCACTACCGAAATAAGCTCCTGAGTTCACCATTTCATCAAATTTTCTTTGATTTAAATGCTTCAAATCAGTATAGTTCTTCATATATTCAATCATCTCTTTAGTTTCTTGTGGTACTTTAGGACATGGTGCTACATTTTTACGTGTCCCTCCAAGATGATCTTTTAACCTCTTAACACTACCAGTGATAACCTTACTACAAAACTTACATTTTAGATAAACATATCCTTTTTTCACCCCGTCTCCCGGGACAGCAACTTGAACTCCATATTTCCATGCAGGATCCTTTCTTTGGCCCACTTTACTTCCACCACCAATCCCAATCTCATCATCCTTAGAACATCTAACCATTTTATGCTACTTTAATCAACAAAAAAGGGAAAAAAAAGAACAGCTCTAAATCAATAACATGCAAACAATGAAATCAATAACTCATCATAACATATAAAGATTATTTTTAGGCTGAAGTTGACACTCACCAACTAATAAGGGTGCATGTCGCTGCTTATTTGAGTGGCTGCCGCTGGTTATTTGAAAGTGGAGAGGAAGAATATTGTTGGAAGAGAGAAGTGGATGAAGCTGAACTTGTGTTCTGTTTTTTTTTTCCCTGAAACAGCCGCTGCTAAAGAGGAAGAAGGAGGGGAAGTCTGGAGCAGTCGTGGAACTTGGGCTCTGTTTTTTTTGAAAGTGGAGAGGAAGAATATTGTTGGAAGAGAGAAGTGGATGAAGCTGAACTTGTGCTCTGTTTTTTTTTCCCCTGAAACAGCCGCTGCTAAAGAGGAAGAAGGAGGGGAAGTCTGGAGCAGTCGTGGAACTTGGGAGGGAGGAGAGTGGCTGCTTAGGTTAGGCGTAGCTTTTTTTTTTTAAGAGCCGAATGAGTTTTGCACTTTTGCTCAGTTATTAGGGTTTTAAAACCCTAAATTTATAAGCTATAACTTAAAAAAAGCCCAAAGCATTTAAAAAAAACTATTCAGATCAGTTGGGCCCAATAAATTGGCCCAAAGTTCATTAAAAAAGCCCAGATTAATTAACTAAACAGATCATGAACAAGAGGCTTAAGCCTCATAAGCCTCAGAGGCGTGCGCCTCTCTTTCTGAGGCTTAAGCCTCAGCAAGTCCAGCTGAGGCGTAGCCTCAGAGGCGATTTTCTTCCGCCTCGCCTCGAGGCGCACGCCTCAGCCGCCTTTTAAAACCATGCCTGTGTTTGAACACTAAAAGAAGGAAACCCTATATTGCAATTGCTACTGCAAATCTATAATTATAAACGACAAGAGCACAGTACTGCAAGTGCAACTACCATACATTGTTTATGACTTTTATCAAGTGTCCACGAATTCCAACAGGATATCTTAATTCATAAATAATCAAAAATCACCTCAAGCAATGTAAACTATATACAGAATCTTATTCTTAAATCTTAAATTAATTATCTAGCATAATTTCACTAGTAGGCATATGATTTTCAAAAATTAGTGTCCCATACAAAGGTTTTAACTAGGGTTGACAATTCGTGTCAACGGGTTGTGTTCATGTCATGTTAAATTACATGTATAACAAATATATTCTCAAACCAAACACGACCCATTTATAACACGAACAGAACCCGTTTATAAATGGGTTGACACGACACGACCTGTGTAACTCATTTACTAAACAAGTCATATTAATCCGCGACCCGTGACACAACCCATGACCCGTTTAGGCAATTTTTAGAGAGGGAAAAAAACTTTATCCAATCAAAAATGACAACTTTCCTCTATATTATCAATAGTTCAAGGACTAAATTTTAATCTGTTAATTCAGATATCAATTTCCAATTTTCAATAACATTCAAAATCGAAACAAAGGCTAAATAAAGCCTGGAAAAGTTAACAATTGATAAAAATAATACATAAGCCACACAAACACACATACTAGCCCATATGAAGAGAATTCAAACATAAACCATACTAGTCCAAAAGTTGTTTAAATGCAAAATAAGAAATAGAAACCAAACATAAACCATAAAATATTTCTACATGTTAAAAAAGAAATACAAGACTAAGGGCCTGTTTGGGATAGCTTTTACTTCTTGAAGTAAAAGTATAAAAAGATCTTCCTAAAAAAGATGGTAGGTCCATGCTTCTTTAAAAAGATCTTTTGGATACAAAAAGATTTTCTAAAAATTCATCCAAACACTCTTAAAAGATCTTTTGAGTCCTAAAAGATCTTTGAAAGCTGTGCCAAACGGGCCCTAAGTCATTCATCAAATGCAATAGAACTTGAACTCTAGGGTCATACTTTCATCATCCTTTATACTAAGCTCTATGATATATCTTTTATGAGCTATTCCATTTCATCGGTTTTGGATTGTGCATTATCTAAATTTCAAAGGAAAGATTAGTAGAATCAACATAAGAAAAAAATCACCAGAATAATAATAAGTATCATTATACCTTTATTACTAAATAGCCAATCTCTTGTACAAACAAGTACCTCAGCAATTGAAGGTTTAAGTGAACTGCGATATTGATCAAGCACATGATATTGATCAAGCACACGTCGACCAACACTAAAAGATTAAGAACCATTAATACCCTCGATTCCAATCGTATCTTTATTATTCATTATATCATCTATGAAACTGAGAAGAAACATTATATCATCAAAGAATACTAGTGATGAAAAGAGACAAAACTATATCTTACTACATCCAAAAAGAGCCACTAATAAAATATATACAATATGGCGAGAATATTGCACGCATCGAATATAGTACATATAGATCATGGACTATAGACTAGGCACGAATAAACCAAGTTCCACTAACGCCTGTTAGCTATGTATAGCATTATATTGGCATGATAGTATCCTAACTAACAACTTATGATCATGAAGAAATTGGTGGTGAGTGTACAATTCTTTTCCTTTTTTTTATTCATAAGAAAGGCCAATTTTTAGGCATAAAACTATACTATTCTTTATAATGTTACGTGGAATGAGAATAGCTTTTGAAGATAGTAGTGGAAACCACTACCTTATGCTTCCTTAACTTTATCATCATCACCATCATCATATATATATATCTTTATCGACCAAATACACAAAACGCAAATACACATTATCTCTCAAAAGGAATATTGTTCCTCCTCAAGTGCCTTTTTCTTTTTACACATCTTTTCATTACCCTACTATCCATAATATATGATGACTTCTCTCATTAAGCCCTGTCATTGCCTATTCCTTCTCATCACTACGTTTCTTAATTTCCTCCTTACAGCTCGAACTAGCTAGGACAAAATCTAACAAATATGTGTAATTATTCCTTCAGCAAAGAATACGAAGAGAACTGAGAACCATAGAATGACTGATATATAAATGTCCTAATATTGAATTTGGATATACCTTCATTCAGTAAAATGGTTCTGTACCCTTAATGCTTAGACAATCAATGAATCCAGCTTTAAACTCGGTAGACATTGGATTCAAATATCAAATGCCTGAAGGTGTTAACAAGTATAGGAATGATTCTAGAAACCCAAAAAAATGGGTTACACTATAAATAAAAACAAGAGTTTCATAAACGAGAAAACTGAGAACCATAGAATAGACTTTTCAAGTTTTAACATCCTAACTCAGCCACCAAAATCAAAATCCAAGAAATTTGAAAAGTAAATCAAAACCCAAGACTCTTAAGAGATAATAGAGAGTGTGTACGTACGTGCTTGACTGCTTGGAAGTACCTGTTCGAAGCTGGAGTCGTGGACGGTACCGGCTCTGAGCTGGAGTTGTGGACGATTGAGGAGCGACTGCGACTGCGTCTGCCGTCTGCGGAGCAGCGCGGAAGTGGAGCCGTGGAGGTGCGAGTGGCCGTGAAGGTGGACGTGGAGCAGTGGGGTCTGGGCAAATCTAAGTGTGAGAGATGTGAAGAATGGAGATGTGAGAGAGAGAGAGAGAGAGAGAGAGAGCGAGAGAGAACAGATCTAAGATTCTGTGTGTGTGTGTGTGTGCGCTGTGAGTGAGAGATGAATGAGTGTGAGTGAGTTGATTAGGTCATTGGGGTTGCTCTTGGAATAGTTTTGGGTTTGGGCTTAAATAAATGGGTTGAATACTTGAATTAGTCAGTAACAATTATATGGGCCAATATGACAAATGCCAAAAAAAAAAAACTGATATAATTATAATTGGGTCATTTTCGGGTTAATGGGTTCAACTCAAACCCGATCTTATTTATTGGCGGATTCAATCCGAACACGATCCGAACTCGTTTATGCTAAACTCAAACCTGTTAATTTCATGTGGGTTTCGAATCGTATTGTCATGTCGTGGCGTGTGGCGGATTGTCCGTTCTAGTTTTAACGTCCTCGATGGCAGCACAAAAACCTGCTTCTAGTAACTTTATTAATTTAGTGGTTATAGCTAGGTTATTTGATTCATATTGCTAGAATACATATCATTACCATGTTAGTATAACGGATATTAACGAGTCACTAAAAAAACTTAACATACCTATTATCATCAGTAAAATAAAAGTTTACATCATTTTAAGTTGGCCATTAAACATAAAAGAAAGCGAACTGCCACCAACATCCACCCCAGCCCGTTATTTATAAACAGAAAACGAAAAAACAAGACACCTCACAAAAAATTTAACAAAACATTTAATACAAGAAGGACAAAAATTATGAAAATGTTTTAGACAAAAGGGGAAAAAAATGTGCAAAGCTAGTAAGCTGCAGGTAGATGACTTGCACCTATAAAGGAATTTTTTTATTAAAAAAAAAATCATACAACGTGTGTAGTGAGGCTACGTAAAGGACCACCATATATCAACCTATTTCTAATTAGGAGTGGATAAAAATCTGAAAGACGTAGACAAAAGAAATAACTGAGTCGGCAAAAAATTCTATTGAGAAATTTCTCTGGGAATGACACGTAATTTACGCATTACATTTTTCTAATTGAATAAAAAAATTTACATGAGGAAAAATAGCTATATGGGGAGAAAAGATTAAAAAAAGAAAAAAGAAAGGTGGTGAAAAAATAAAACATAAAAAAGAATAAAAAGTCTTTCTACGACTACACTATGTATATTAGGTAAAATAAAATGTGAGAGAAAGAGGGACGTCTCTTCCAAGCTAGTGCTCCTCCTCTACGCGTATACATAATTATCCTTTGTTTTTTTAGGCACAGTAATATGTTAATTATCTTTTTGAGAAAAAAAAAAAACAGAAATACTTGTTCATATAAATGAGATACAAAAAAACCAAAGAAAGACAAGAGAAAATACATTTAAAAAAATCGTCATTAGAATAATAAGTGGAATAATAAAGATAAGACTTGGGATATCAAAAAACCAAAAAGCAGAATGAAGATGGCAGGTCGAAGTTAAAAAAAAAAATAAAAAAGACAAAAAACAAGTAGGTCGAAAAAGGCTCAACATCCAATAGACACGTTTTTGTATATATACTAGTTTAACCCACACGTGCGGAACGTGACCCGTAGTTTTCCAACAAAAAATTGCATATAAATCAATTTAATTAATGTTTTAATATATGATTTACAACCTTAAGAAATACACAAAAGCTTTATTTAAAAAAATAATCTAATTTCTCTAAAATAAACAATAAACTTAAATGGTTAAGCATTTTTTTAGCCTAAAAGCTCAACAAATGCAATGCGTTAAGCATATTGAACATGAACGCCTAAAGCAATTATACCAATACACAATAAAAAGATAAAGTAATATTTCCAAAACGAAACAGATAAGAAAAACAGAAAACTTAATTGAAAAAAAAAAGTATAGCAAACATACGCATGTACACGTTATCCAGCAAAAGAAAATATATAGCTAGGAGATGTAGCTAACTTCCGGCAAAATATTATAATAATAATAATAATAATAATAATAATAATAATAATAATAATAATAATAAAAGATAATGTAGCTAGGAGAAAAAAATAAAACAAAAGAAAGATAATAAACCAGTTTTGTGTCGGCTAACAAAAGAAAAAGAGGAATTTGTATTAAATACAATTAAAAGGAAAAGCAAAACAATTAAATAAAAAAAATAAAAATCTCAGTCAGCTAATAAATAAGTACAAAAAAGAAATTTTATTTAAGGTATTAAATTAAAGCATGTTCTGTAACAAATATATTATATCTTAAGAATAATGTCTTTTTGAAAGCCATAATTTATTTTCCAAATTAACTAATTGCTCCAAAGATAGTGTTTTTTTTTAAAAAACATCAAAGATAGTAAATACATGATTGGGCTCTTTTGAATTTTTTTTATTATGAATTAAATATTTTATTTTATGAGATTGTGAAATATATATATATATAGGTTGCCAATCTAGTAGGTATTATTTTTTAACCTATAGGTAGATTTTTTTTTTGGAGCCGTTGGATTATCATATAATGGTGATCCAACGGCTATAATGAAGTACATGAAAAGATGTGCATCATTGATGTTATTTCTCTTTATTATTTTTTATAATAAAAAAATATACATCACAAATTTTCATTGGCAAAAACGATACCTATGTATAGGTAAAAAAAAAAAAAAAAACCTAGTAGATTGGTGCCTATATATATATATGTGTGTATATATATGTGTGTAAAACATTATTTTAAAGATCCAAATATTTAAAAAGATAAGATATACATTTTTGGTACTGATATATGCAATAGACACTAAAATCTCTATTGTGACTTTGTGAGACTGTAAAACATTTATTGAATAGTTTTTGGAGATAATTATAATAAATTCTATTATTTTTTGTTAAAAATGATATTTTTCAGAATATGCGTAAAATTGCGTGACAGTAACAATCCACTAAATTAATACCTAGAAACTATTATCCCAAGATTAGCTAACCCAAGAAAGGGGGGTGAATTGGGTTTTAAAAACTTTTGCAAACTTTTCAAATAAAACAACTAGAATATGCAAGTAACGAATAAAGCGAGTAAAAATAGCAAGTAAACAAATACAATCTCAAAGTAAATAAATTAAGGAGGTAGGGATAGAGAGATTGCAAACGCTATTTTTACGAGGTTCGACAAACTCGATGGTTTGCCTACGTCCCCGGCCCTCCGCAACTTGCTTTGAGCTTTCCACTATCGGATCAAAGTTATGGGCTTGACCGACCCTTGTACAAACAAGTGATTTCTCCTTAGGCACACTTAAGCCTTTACAATAGTCTTGACTCCGGCTCTATTACGCTTAACTCAGATTGTTTTGACTCCGGTGTCAACCTCACCTATAACCGGGTTGTTTAGAATCCGGTGCCAACCTCACCTCACAAATACAAGATATATTTTTGAATTGAATCACTCAACAACAATCTCTCCTCAATGTAATTTGATACAATGTAAACTTAGGGAGAATGAGTATAAGCACAAGATATAATCTAGTTAGGCTCAAAGATTTTGTGAAAAATGAATTTGAAAGTTTGATCACAAAATGTAGGCTATTAAGACTTGTAAGAATATTTAAGACAATGTAGGATAGCTCAAAAAGGTTATTTAAGTCTTAAAATAGCTTCTATTTATAAGCCCCATTGAAAACTAGCCGTTTCTAGCTGTTTTAAAAAGTTTCTGGAGTTTTCGGTAGACTCACCGGTAGACCGGTAGTTTCCGGTAGACTCCCAAAACTAACCGTTGGAAGTGCGGTTGCAACGGTCGAAAAATAACGATCAAAAATGGATTTTTCGGTCTACCGGGCGGTCTACCGGTAGTCATTTCCGGTAGGCCGGTAGCCATTTCTGGTCTACCTATAAATCTCGTTCTTTTGACAGTTTTTGACAGTTTTTGGCATTTTTGCAAATTCTGACAGCTTTTGGCGTTTTTCAAAATGTGACTTCTAAATATGTTTTAAACACTTTAAAATCATTAGAAAACACTCTAAAAAGAATATTTGGACTATTGCAAACTTGTTCTAATTTAATACAAGTATTTAACAATAATTTAGAAAGTGTTCATATTAAAAACAAATTTTAGTTTGCAAATAGAATATCTCTTTTTGTCCTAAATCAAATTTTGTAACTTTTAATGATCATAGAACTTACTTTAAAAGTGTATAAATAATTTTTCAAATCAAATGAATATTTTGAAAAGAACTTTGATTTGAAAAATCTTTTTGTTAGAGAATTTGAGCCCATAAAAGATCATAGGATGTGCAAACATAAATTCTCATACAAGACTAAATACTTTTACTATTTTTCTAACTAAGTCTTGTATCATTGATCTTGATGGTCTTCATGTTTCAAGCTCTTCTCTCTATAATTCTTCTTGAGTATCTTTCGCGATTTGTTCATCAATTTTGCTACATACTCAAGTAAGTCATTAGTTCTTAATCACATGTTTGTTAACGTCAAAATATGAGTATTAGATTGAAACCTAAAAGGTCAACAGAAACTTCCCACACAGAGATCACGATTAAACGCGATGTAAAAAAAAGAAAAAAAAGGCACAATCAGATAAGACTTTTTTTCCAAAAAAAAAAAAAGCAATAAGATATAAAAGAAATTTTATACTTGAATTAAAATGGCAACATTTTTCACTCCCTATACACGTGTACGAAAAGGCAATAGCTATATTTTAATACGATTACTTCATGTCGCATGCCCGTATTTAATAATAAATAAAAATAAGCAATGAGGTGGAATTCCAACAGCTTATTCATTCTCTCTTCTATATATAGAGAGATGTAAGAAAAGATATATGCTGAGAAGCTAAGAGCAATTCAATTCATGGAGAATTTCATTCAATAATAATATTTCAATTACTTTTTAACTTCGACATGAATAAATTCGATTTGAAAGAGCTCGTAACTACAATAAAAGAGGAAAATCAATTTGAATAGAGTCCCGAAAGAGTCTAACTAAGGATGCTAGGTATTCTCACCTCATTTGATTAGTTCTTCTTTCAATATATGATATTGGACTAATCTTTAGTAGGGAGCATGTATATATGGAAAGCGTTGATATGCAAGGATGATTGGATTTTAATGAATCGGTTTGAGATAAACGTAATATTATCATTAATTAGTGTTGTATTAGATTAGATTAGGATTATTATTATAACGTGGACTTATTTTATTGAAATATATAATAAATTTACTTTAGATTAATTAAAATCTTAAAAAATAAAAAGTATGGTTAATATGATACACATTTCTGGCATTTAGAATTAGATGTAGGCCCACTAATATTGAGTGTGGGATTAATAATCCTACATTTTTGAATAAGCTTAATTATTTTGTATATTTTTCATGACTAGAAATTATACCTAAAAATTAGTATATATTTCATAATTTTTTTTTTAAGGTGAAAACTAACTTTTATTATTTCAAATCATCAGCCACTAAATAGACAATACAACTTAAAATACCATCTGAATACAGTGACGAAAAGTTCTCAAGAAAATATAACTTTAAAAGTGTATGGGCTACTTTTTACCCTCACGAATGAGAAGGCGGCAAGAACTTACACCACACTTATTAACCAAAAGTTGGACATCTCCAACCAAACCATCACCTAAATTCTGACCAGTTTTTTCATTCACTGCAGTAGTGGCATTCAAACAATCACTCTCCATTATAAAAGGAACAATAGCAATATACCACAGTAAACTGTTCTCATAGCCAGTAGTTCTGCAATATAAGGACTTTGCTGAGGAAAAGATTTGGATAGCACATTAAGCACTTCACCTACATCATTTCTCACAACAGCCCCAACTCCTTTACAACCCAACCCCGAATTGACTGAAGCATCGACATTTAGCTTAAGCTTACCAGTTGGGGGACAACACCATAGCACACGGTTGACAATAAGCGCAGTAGTTGGAACTTCTATTCGCCATTAAGACTCTTAAAATTCAAACAAAAACCACTCGGCTAATTCACAGATATCCTCCGGTTTACGACCTCCTGTTCTATGTCGCACAACATTTCGTTCATTCCATAGGCTCCAAAGGAATACTACCCAAACTTCAAAATCCTCCCCATGAAGTTGCTGAAAGATTAAAAACAACCATTCTTCGTGATATTTATCCTTGATCAACTCCATCAAAGAAAACCAATGACTAGTCTTCCAATAGGCAGCCGAGAAAGGACAAGAAATTAAAGCATGAGAAAGAGATTCGTCGGCAGCTCCACACCGAAAACAAGACTTGGAACAGTTAATACCCCTTTTATTTAAAGCTACTGTTGTAGGAAGAATGCCATGGAAAGCTCTCCAGAGGAAAATTTTGATTTTAGAGGGTATAAGTATCCTCCATAACCCTCTCCACCAACACCAGGAGCAAACAGTTAATTGAACGACCAATGTCCAGCAAAGAATCCATCATAGCCTTGTAGCCTGATCTTATAGTATATCGGCCAAATTTATCATAATGCCAATATATAGAATCCTCAACTTCCCTTAGATTTAAAGGGATATTAAGAATAAGGGTACTATCTACATCCCAGAATACTTGACGAACAAAGTCCATGTTCCATCTCTTTGGATCATTTAATAGAAAATCCTCCACTCGCCAAGAGTCAGAAAGATCATTAGCAGGAGTTAATAGGGCGGAAAGTAGATGGTCTAGGTAACCAAAGATCAATAAAAGGATTGACACTCTTCCCATTCCCAATCCTCCATCTAATTTCCAATGATAGAATCTCTCTATCCTACCAAATACTCCTCCAAATATAGGATGGGTTTGAACCTTCACCAGCTTCCATAAAAGAACAATTCTTGAAATATTTGGCCTTGAGTACCCTTGCCATCAAACAACCTGGATTTTTAAGAATTCTCCTGCTTTGTTTAGCAAGTAAGCTTGATTTAAAACTTCCAAATCTCTAATCCCAATCCTCCTTCAAATTTCGGTAGGCAAAGCACCTCATATTTCTTCCAATGCATCTTTTTATCCACATCTCTACTACCCCACCAGAATTTGGTAACCATAGCCTGTAATTCCAAACACAAAGATCTAGGCAAATGAAATACCCCTATCGTGTAAGCGGGTATAGCCACTGCAATATCTTTAATTAAGACCTCTTTACCTCCCATAGAAAACAACTTACTCTTCCAAAGTTGTCACTTCTACCACACTCTATCTTTAATATCCATAAGAGCCAGCTTCCTATTTCTCTCTATAATGGAGGGTAAACCTAGGTACTTTGTATGTGAATTATAGATTTCCAACCTCAAAATTCCCTTAACAGCCAAGTGCATATCCTCTTGAATGTTAGGATTAAAAGTGATAGAAGATTTATCCATGTTAATGCATTAGCCCGAGGCTTTTTCATAAACTTTGAGCACCCTGACAAAGACTGACATTATTGTACATATTTCATAATTTATACTATAGATATAAGTTTATACTGTAAATGTAAACCATAAATTAAAATTTACAATATAAATATATACTACAGACAATTTTTATACATGAAATGTATATCTAAAAAATGGATATTTTTGATAATATATATTACATATATTTTTTGTTAATTTGTTTATTCTTTAATTGTTTAAAAAATCTGAATTTCAAAACTATTTTTTTCTCTCCAAACTCTCATTTGTTATTTTTGCCTCTAAAACCACGTGAGATGACCATTATACCCTTAAAAAACTTACACATGACTAGCACATGTCTAATTGCTAAAAAAAAGAAAATTCAGGGAAAACATTGCAAATCAACGAAAAATTCAGGAGTTAATCATGCCAAAAATCTTAAAGTGTTTGTATAATATTCTTTATTTTATAAAATATGTTAATGTTCTTTATTTTATAAAATATGTGAGCAACAAAATAGTGAATGAGAGTTATAATTTATAGAAATTTAGTGAGAAAATAATTAGAAATAAAATTTAGATAAAAAAAAAAAAAACAAAAAAATTTTAAACGTATCAACTTTGGCATATTGTAATATGTGTACATATTTTTGATTTCAAAATCAAAATAAAGTTGATAATGTAAATTTTAACCATGCTATAATGCAAATATAATAAATTCAAATATATATTAATGACAAGATTGTAAATTCAAATACATTCTACAATTACAATATTATAAATTCACACACATACTAAAATTTAGCATATGTTAGTATTGATTGTATATTTAATACCATTTAACACATATTAAAAATTATATCAAATATAACATAGTATTAAAAATGTACTTTTTGAACTGTACTAAAAAATATGTTAAATATAATATTAGCATTACTGTCACCACTCCCATCCGAGACCGAGATGCCCTTAGCCAGTTTAGTTGTGCTTTTTTTAGTTGTCCTTCAAAAAGAGCATCGTTACTGCGGGATCCACTTAATGGGATTCCTGGTATTTGATTTAGTTTTGTTTTTCGTTTTTTGCCTTTTTTTTTTTTTGTTTTTAAAAACTTTGAGGGTTTCCTTTCAAAAAAAAAAAAAAAAACTTTGAGGAGTAGTTTCAAAACAGGTGCTGTCTGTCTGTACTTATCTCTTACCTGGTCGTTTCACAGTTTCAGTGGGTACGGGAAATTCTAGCTCACATTGATAACTTCGAGGCCCAACAACCATAACGCCGCATTATCCTCTTCTCTCTCTCTTCTTTTTTTTTTTCCTTAATTGCACACATTTCAAGAATATGAACTCAAATCAATGCTCTTTCTTTCTTTCTTCGCTTTTACTTTTCTGTTTATCTATTTTGCTTGAAACTCTCTTCATCAGGTCTGTCAATTAAATAGTAGGTTTTTTTTTTTCCCTAATAAAATCTGTACTTTCTTTCCTAAGAATAATAAAAGGATTTTACAGAGTACTAAAAATAAATAGAGTAATATTATGGATATTATTAATGTCCAGCACCACATACACAAAATTTATTTAAATTATAATAATAATCACTTATTAACTGACTCGCAGGACCTTTAAAAAAAAAAAAGAAAGGAAAAACAGACTCGAGGATTATTGTATCATGTTTGATGTGCCCTGTAACGTTGCTTTTTAGATTTACCACACTTTGTCACCGAATGGAATCCTACTATTTAAAATCATATAGTCGAAACTAATAATACTTCTAAAGCGAGTAGTTGGGCACACGTGCATCTGTTCTCCTAATATGTAATAAGTTTCTTTTTTCTTTTTTTTTTTTTCGATAATACTATATATATATATATAGTAGATATATATCTCACCTTGCCCCAACCAACCTGACCTCACTCGCGCTTAAATTTTCTCTTTACCGAACCGTTCACGGCGCCGACTTAAGGTATAAAGACCTTCATCTTCATCTTCATCTTCATCTTCTCATCCAATCGAATTACAGGGCTTCCAAAACCCTAAAACGACAATTGATGGATCGCGTTTCACGGCGAACCCAAGTTCTATCGAAGCACCTCCTCCTCCTCCAGCCACCGTCCGATCAGCCCCTCGGCGCCAATCCATGCCTCAGTTACTCGCCTCCGGAGCTCTCAGAGCCGTCCGATTATTTCGATCCCAAAGCCATGCGAGCGCTCTTGGATTCTCACAATCTGGAGGACAGGGACTGGCTCTTCGGGGTGATGAGACAGAGCCACCTCTTCAACCCCCGCAACGCCGCTGGCCGAGTCTTCGTCTCGCCGGACTATAACCAGTCGATGCAGCAGCAGAGGGAGATGACCATGAAGCGAATCGCTTACCTTTTGGAACGAGGGGTCTTTCGGGGTTGGCTCACGGAGAAAGGGGTCGACGCCGAGATGAGGAAATTCGCCCTCTTTGAAGTTATTGGGATTTACGATCACTCCCTCGCCGTCAAGCTCGGTGTTCATTTCTTCTTATGGTACGGACATTGCTGGATTCCATTAATGTTGGCATAATTTAATTTGGGTTTGTTATGTGAGCTTATAAAAGTATAGACAGTTAATTAATATGAAAATTTCAATTTGGCGTTCTTGAGTGGTGTGTGTTATGTCTGTGTTTAATTATTATTTGCCATTTTTATCCTATGTTTTGAGTGGACCAATCTCTACCCTTCATTGAGGTGGGGCCGTCTGACGATAGCACCCTGTTAGCATACATTGAAAATAAAGATGCTTGTAATATCAATGGTGGAATCGACTCATTGTGACTCATGAAGTTTTGCTTTTATGAATTTCAGGGGTGGTGCTATACAGTTTTTTGGCACAAAGCGCCACCATGACAGGTGGCTTAGGGACACTGAGAATTACTTGATTAAGGGTTGCTTTGCAATGTCTGAGTTGGGACATGGAAGTAACGTACGTGAGCTATGAACATTGTTCGATTGCTTGGTTTTTTACAGGAACAGGATTGCACATGAATACATTTTGTGATTTTTCTTAGTCAAACTAGTCATTTCGAGGCTTGATTCTTTATTCCAGGTTCGAGGAATTGAAACAGTTACCACTTATGATAGAAATACAGGAGAATTTGTTATTAATACACCCTGTGAATCTGCTCAGAAATACTGGATTGGAGGTGCAGCCAATGTGAGGATTATTTGTATCTTAAAATTTCTCGTCACTTGAACATTTCTTTTTTTTAAAAAAATTTAGAAAATTACTTTCTATATGACTTTTTCTGCACCTTATGTATATGCTGATATTTGCAAATTGTACTAAATGTTTAGCATGCAACACACACGATAGTCTTTTCACAGCTCAATATAAATGGGAACAATCAAGGGGTCCACGCATTTATAGCCCAGATCAGGGATACTGATGGCAATGTCTGTCCCAACATCCGAATTGCTGACTGTGGTCATAAAATTGGTCTAAATGGTGTTGATAATGGTAGAATCTGGTAATATTTAGCAATATTTTTACACAGTTCCATTTTGTGTCTAAATATAAGCATTGAGTAACAAAAGTTTTCTTAACATAGAATAAATTTTACTCGGATGATATGGGAACTGTTCTTTTTAGGTTTGACAATGTGCGGATCCCCAGAGAAAATTTGTTGAATTCAGTTGCTGATGTTTCTCCAGATGGTCAATATTTGAGTGCAATAAAAGACCCAGATCAGGTACCTATGTTTCCACCTTGCCATTAAGAAAGATGAATACTTCTTTTACATGTCTATTACCATTTTTACTGCATGCTTATTTTTTTAGAGTTTAAACCATTTATCTCCTTCAGAGATTTGCAGCATTCTTGGCTCCTTTGACATCTGGTCGTGTAACCATTGCAGTCAGTGCAATTTACTCATCAAAGGTAAGATGTTCTAGGCATGATTTCTGGAATTTCGTTATTATATTTATCGGCATTCTTAAAATGATGTGGTGATGATTTCATATAATATATCCACCTACAGATTAGTCTAGCAATTGCCATAAGATACTCCTTGACGAGGCGAGCATTTTCTCTTACACCAAATGGCCCTGAAGTTCTATTGCTCGATTACCCTAGTCATCAACGACGACTATTGCCTCTCCTTGCAAAGACGTAAGAATTCCATTATATTTTTGTATCTGAGTTTTATTTAAACTCGTCTGTGGTGGGGATCAAGTTGGTCAGTTCAAGTTAAACTTGGAGCAAATATTCCCTACCAGAAGTATGACGAATAGAAAACCAACCTAGGAAAATGTACTAGCAGCTTTCATACTCGATAAATGGTTCATCCCAATCCCCACGAGTTAATCGTTCTATGTTGGAGCTGATCTTTTTATAAGCAGGTAAACTTTGGATTGTGGCTAACAGGACTTATACCTTCATAACTTGAAGGCTTGAATACATTCCCCCCACTACTATTAGTAATTTGGAATAATTTGCCTGCCATATTACTTTTGAAACTATTGGCAACAACAGAGAGAGATGACACTACAAAAGGAATAAGCTCCAAATTTGTTTTTCGCCCTTTTTCTCTTGATTTAGAGTTATTTTACTGGGTTCATGTACTTCAGTTACGCTATGTATTTCGCCCTTTTTCTCTTAAAGTTATTTTATTGGGTTCATGTACTTCAGATATGCTATGAACTTTGCTGCAAATTACTTGAAATCAATTTATGTAAAGAGAACGCCCGAATCAAACAAAACCATACATGTTCTGTCTAGTGCATTCAAGGCTACACTTACCTGGCATAACATGCGAACTCTTCAGGTCAGTAATGGAACTTAAAACAGGTATGGTTGTTTAATTTCTGGTTGGTATTACTAAAATCCATTTAATATATGCTCAGGAGTGTCGTGAAGCTTGTGGAGGGCAAGGTCTAAAGACTGAAAATCGTGTTGGTCATTTGAAGAGTGAATATGATGTGCAGTCCACTTTTGAGGGAGACAACAATGTTCTCATGCAGCAGGTATTATCAAGTTTTATTTGTTCTATACAAGATTGCATTGTTCTAGCCAATGTTTAAATTATCATCTCGAATTGTTTGTAAAATGAAATTTATGGCCCTCATTGGTTTAAATATTAATTTGTCACACATATTTAGAATCAAGATCAAGTATAAATGTATATACATAAAGTATGGTTAGACGCATGTAATTTTAATTAGGTTATTCGCTTCTCTTAAATGTTTCAGTAGAACGAATGTACACTATAAAGCACATTTGGAAATTATAATTTATATAGTTGGCTTTTAAAGAAAATTATCCATCATTTTCTGGACAATTCCGAGCAACAGGTAAGATTTTTTAGTTAAGGACCAGAAACGCTTGTTTAACAAATTCACATAGCTTGGCCTGTCTTTGTCCCCTTTCTTGTGTTCATATTATTGCTTCCATAAAATCATAATTAGATTAAATTTTTTCTACATTTTATGTGAAACTAATTTTTGGCTTCTCACTCAGGTCAGCAAGGCACTCCTTGGAGAATATCTGGCATCACAGAAGAGAAATAAACCATTTAAAGGTTTAGGATTAGAACACATGAACAGAGCCTGCCCTGTAATTCCATCTAATCTTACGAGCTCTACTCTAAGTAGTAGCCAATTCCAGGTACTAAATAGTTTTTGTGGCCATTTTATTTAGACATCAGAATTATCCTGTGGAACTTTATAATAAATATTCCTCATTATTGTTTACGTCAGATGGATGCCTTCTGCTTAAGAGAACGAGATCTACTGAATCGTTTTGCTGTAGAAGTATCACAATATCAAAAACATGGGCAAAGCAAAGAGCACTCGTTTATTTTGGTGAGTTTATTTTCTGTTCATTGAAGCTATCGTCTATCTTTATCCTGCCTCTCTCTCATCGTTTTTTATCCTCTCCTGGAACAGAGTTATCAGCTTGCAGAAGATCTTGGTAGAGCTTTCTCTGATCGAGCGATATTGCAAACTTTCATTGAAGCAGAGGCTACTGTACCTGCTGGCTCGCTGAAGGTAATTCTAAGTCATTTCAACCAATATTCAGTATTAGAGTCTGAGGATGTGCTGCTCTATATTGCTATGAAATTGAAAGGACTTCTTGAGATTTTGTTGATAGCAAACAAGAATTAGCTATTGAAGATAATATTTTCACAAGTGAAAGACTCTAATACATGCTGTTCTTCAAGTCGCTGAATTACTGTCTTGTTGAATGTGTGAAATTGTTAATCAATGCAGGATGTGTTAGGAGTGTTAAGGTCCATGTATGCATTGATTTGCTTGGAAGAAGATGCTGCATTCCTCCGATATGGCTATTTATCAACTGAGAATGCCGCTGCGATCAGAAAGGAAGTAACGAAACTCTGCGGTGAACTGCGACCGCATGCGCTCACCTTGGTTAGTTCATTTGGTATCCCCGATGCCTTTTTGAGCCCCATTGCCTTTAATTGGATTGAATCAAATTCGTGGTCTTCTACTCAGCACTAAAGCTCAGAGCGATTGTTTCTCATCCATTTATTTGAAGAACAGGCGTAGAAATCATGGCTGCTTAACTTTATTCCAGCTAATAACAGAGCTAGAATGTCATTACTTATATTGTAATAATGTTTACGAGCCAGAAAGAAAAGAATAAAAGTTATATGTATAATGGATGCAAATCATTAAATCATTTGCGAGATAAGCTCCTTCATTTTTCTGTGTGTAGAGTAGTACTCAAGTTCTTGCATCCACTTTATTTATTTGATCTTATTAATTCTACACACTAGGCCATCTCTGTTCTTTACCAGTCATTTGCTTCCTAGGGTCTAGGTTCGAGGTGAGAAGTGCGTCATAAGGGTTTACAAATACAATTGAAAAAATAAGTTATGTACGTGAACTATGGTCAAAATTCACAACAAAGCGTTTGGTAAAGTCACTTTTGTCTCTTGTTTTTAAATATAAAAAAAAAAGAAAAAAAAAACAAAAGACAAAAAATGTGTTTGGAAACACTTATATTCTGAATTTTGAGCCCATTTCAAGCAGGTGTTCGTTTGAAGGGATGTGGTACAGGAATGCCCCATTTTTTAGGTTCCTGTTAAATACATATCCCACTTTCATTTTATTTACAAAAATATTTCCTTAATACCAAAATATCTAGTTAAATGCACAAACGGTGGGGGTTCAATACTCGTTCGCCGTCGAGCACACTGGCCTTGCTATGATATTCCTTGTGCCATTTCGATCAACGTTGAGCAAATTCCGGTGGCGGCCATTGTTTCGCAGGTTCCTTTGTCCAAAACAATGTCGTTGCTCGTGGCTCAACTGGTGCTGGCTCCGGCTTCTCCGAGAAAACTCTTCTCCAAGGAGCTTGGGCATCTGGGTTGTTATAAACGTACGGTTTCTCCCACTTCTATGATCGCGTTTGAGCGCAGCGATGAAGATGCTGACTAGTCGAAAGAGCTGGAATTCGGGCACTGAAAACGTTTGAACAGTTTTGCAGAATTCCGTTATCAGTTTCGAAGAGAGAGCGGCGGAGAATCGAGATGGTGGTTGCGGTTGCGGGGTGTTAGGTGAATTGAGTAGCTCAGGTGCTTTAGAGTTTTCTAATGGGCATTTTGGATCTGTTGAATTGTCAGATTCCGATTATGGACCTCGATGTAGGGCATCTCCAACGGATGACTCTTTTAATTCACCTCACTTTTTGCTTGATTAGAAAGTGTACATTGTCAATGTATACATTATATATAACAAAATGTAAACTATGCTGTTATATAACCAATAAATGATTCATATACATTGTTAAATTAATTATTTACCATGGAAAATTAATTATTTACTATGGAAGTGAATTATATTCTATTTACTATGATAAATGAATTATAGGCATCGATAAATGAATTATATATACGATGTAAATTGATTATATATATAAATTTGATTATATATATAAATAGTAAGTTGATTATATAATATGGTAAAAATAAGTTATATATTATGGTAAATGAATTATATATACCGGTAAATTAATTATATGTTATGGTATATGAATTTTGTATGTTGGTAAATTAATTATATACTATGGTAAACAAATTATGTATATTAGTAATTAATTATATACGTGAATATATCAAATTAACTTACATAGGGGTATAATGGTAAATTATATAGTCATTAAAACTTAAAAAGGGATGTAGAAGTCAATAAAATGAAAAATGAATATTCATTAATGCATAGCTTAGAAAATAGGCATGTTGTGTGGTTTCTTTTTTTTTTTGAAATATTGTAAAAATGATCGTAAAATCATTGTACATTTCTAGGTATGAAAGCTAATATATTCAGTACACAATATATAAGTAGATATACTAAGTTCAAAAGTACAGAGAAAAAAAATAGACATTTATTAAACATAACTTGCACTCTAATTCCTGTTTTTAAATGGGAAAATGTTTCAAAAATAAAGTTCTTACAATAAAAGACAAATCCAAATTCCCAAAACTTGAAAAATCTTAGATGACTAAGTTTACTTGAAAAATACCGAATTAGTTATCTCAAGTAATTTTTAGGGGGAAAAAAATGAAAAAAAGAGAGAATTGTTAAAAGTTCATTTAGAAAAAAATACATTAAATACCACTTTTAAAAAGGGATGAGAGAGATACTTATACAAGAGAAAATGCTAAGGAAAAATTAGAGTATATGTCCATTTTCTACACTGATTTAATAAATAATCTATCTTTTTCTAGTTAAATGGCAAGTACATATGTTTTCATACTTGGTATATCTACTTATATACTAATTTTAGTTTATTTATTGAGTACATTAATTTTTATATTGGGTACATCATATTTTACACTTGGTATACACATTGATATACAGGTTGTTTTGCTGCAACATTTGAATAATGGACATTTACTTATATGGGTCCAATATTCAGTCATTTTGATATAAGACCCAATGTTGAGGGGGATAGAGACAATAATCTAAGCGTATTCAAATTTTGATATCACTTTCTAATAAAAATGTTTTTTAAAAATTTTGAAAATAATTTCAAACCCTTAAAAACTTGTCAAATTATAAGGACAAAAACAAAAGTTGTTTTACCAACGTGTTTTTTCTTTTTAAAAAAAATTATAATAACTTTTGTTATTTTAAAAAAAACGTTTAAATTAAATTTTACAGAACAAGCCCATAAATATATGTAATTTTCGCTTCTTAAAAACAAAATGTGAATATGTTATCAAGCAAGCCCTTAATATTGAGTCTCAATTCCTCTAACAATGATCCTATGTACTTTCACACCTCTGAATTATCCTTTGCTCGTCGGTCGATCACATTTGTGATCCCTTCCTCATTCTCCATTCTTATTCAGTTTCTGTTGAAAGCGTCGTGGCATTATTAATTCATAGCTCATAAGTACCAAAGATATTCTGATTAATTTTCTTGTTGTTTGTTCTTAATTCTTATTGATCACAAACTAACTACCTAATGAACGTTCTTTAAATCCTCTCCTTAATTGGGCTGTGTTTGGTATTCCTACGATCTTTATAACAAGTATTTTTAGATATGTAGCTTTATTTGGAACTTAGATTTTCGCAAAGGAAAACCTAATTTGTGGAGGAAAAAACGAGAAAAAACGAAAGAGAAATATTTTTTCAAAATCCCATGATCATATTTCCCTTTGAATATTTTTTCTTTTCTAATGTATTTGTAGAAATTCTATATATAGAATTTAGACCATTGCCAAATTTGTAATGCATTCATGCTAAAAGTGATATGCTGCTAAATTTAAGTTTAGCATGACATGTTAAATTTTGCATACTTTTTAGATTTAACTATAATGCATTCATGTTTAAACGATTGTTATTTTGTAGTAAGTATTATTTCCATTTAGAAAATACATATTTTCTATTATGAAATCTTATGGTTTTGTCATCTAGTTATTAATCATAAAACCTTTATTTTTATCATAAAGTGTGTAAATAGTAATCTTTGTTTTATGAAATATTAATAGTAAATGAGAGCTCTAATTTATTGAAATTTAGTGAAAATAAAATTATAAATAAAATTTAGATAAAAGAAAAAAAATACCTTTAAACATATCAACTTTGGCCACATTGTGAAATGCATACAAATTTTAGATTTCAAAATAATGATAATATTATATATTTTAACCTTGCTATAATGGTAATATTGTAAATTCAAACATCTACTAATGGCAACACTGTAAATTTAAATACATGCTACAATAGCAATATTGTAAATTTATACACATGCTAAAATTTAAAATATGTTACTCTCTTTAATATTTAACACAACATTTAACATGTGGTAAAAATTATGTTAAATTTGACATGCTATTAGAGACAAATTTTTTAGACAATGCTAAAAAGTATATGTTAAATATATATTATTGGCATGAGTTATAGCACTTCTGTTGGATATGCTTACATCAAATTTAAGTTCCACTTTTCCTGAAAAAAAAAATTCAATTCAAACAAGAGAAAATTGTATATCTTAACATTTCAATTTTTTTTCCAAAAATGTGGAGATCTAGAAAGTTTATGAATTGTCTTTTTATCTGGTACCAATATTGCTCATATTCAATTAGCCATAATGTGTTTCGTACTCCTGTAATCTCAACAACAATTATCTTGGGCATTTCTATAATTTTGTGAAGAAAGTTTCTTATTCAATAGCCATGCTCATAATTTTCTACCTTTTATCAAAATAGCGATTGTTCCATCAGTTGAACACTTATAAAATATCGTGTGATCTGCTTGACTTTGGGAATATCTGTGGCCTTTAACAATTTTACCAAATCGCTCAAACTAAGCTCTAGGAGACTGTTTTGAGTCCATAAAGATACTTTTTTAGTCTACATACTTTGTTACAGCCATGTTTTCCTTCAAAACTAGGAGGTAGTTCCATAAAAACTTCTTCTTCTAATTCACTATTTAAAAAGGTATTTTTAATATCTAACTAGTGTAAAAGCCAGTTATAATTTACTGCGAGAGAAAGTAAGACTCGGATGGAGTTTACTTTAGCTACAGGGGAATCCTCAAATGTAACTAAATTTCAATTTCTCTAAAATTGGAGAGATTTAAGAGGGAGACACCTACTCAACTCAAGTGGTACGTAGAATGGTTATTCTAACTAATATCTTTTACTTTCCTTCTACTTCTCACTCTTACTAAACAAATTAGAGGATTTTGGTTTTCTCTCATTCATTCCTCTTATACCAAACACAATTGATTGATAGGAGAGATTTATGGGAGAATAGAAAGGAGTGGAGGGAGATAAATACATTGTTTGACAAGAGAGATTGAGGGAGGGAGAGAAGTGGGGGAATGAACTGTCCCTCCTAGCCCACTATTTTGAATCCTCTCATTAATGGGGGGATTAATTTAACATTTTCTTTCTTCTTTTTATGTAAGATGATAATTAATTTCTTTAAAATTTTTTAAGAGAATGGTGAAATGAATAATTTCATAAATAAATACTCTTTTTTCATCTTACTCTCCATCCCTCTTACCAAACAATTTAAAAAAATTAACACTTTCTTCTCGATCTTTCCTACGCTCTCCATCTTTATTACTCTCCCACTCTCCTTCCAAACAGTGTAAAGAAAGATTGCTTTGCTTCATCTCTCACTTCACTTCCCTTCTTTGTATGTAGGTCTCATTCTTTTCTATCTTTCCTCCCTCTTACCAAACACAGCCTAAAAAGAGGCCTGTCTCAAACGGACCCGTATGCAAAAACTGATTTATGGTAAACAGAACCTTGTCCCTACAATGGCCAAGATAGAAACAGAATGCATTAAATATTTCTAGCAAAGCATTAACTAATGAAAAATAATTAAAAAGTAGCTGGTGATTCACGACGTTATAAACTAATATAATATACAGCAAGTAGGCCGTTATTGTTTATTACAAAACTTTTTATTTAATTTGTGGATTGTCCTTTTAATTGTTTGATTATTGGATCATGTATATCAATATCTCAATGGCTGATTTTGACAACCATATATATGCAAATTGCAAAAGTCCAAAACTAGCTTAAAGTGATTATAAAATTCTCACCTGCTCTACAAACTAAAGAGAACAATACCTCCTAATGAAGATTATAAATTAAGTGTGAAGAAACAATAACATTAGTGACGTACGTGGTGCCGGCCGTCGATAGCTTGGAATTCCTCGGCCACTCTAGTTATATACCACTACTTGTTAAGATTATGAACAAAATCAACACTATTAGTCCCATCAATCAATTATCGTTTCTTCTTCTCAGTCCCTTAATTTTTCATCTCTTACTGATCATGATCATGGTATAATCTACCGGTAAATAATTTGACGTAGAGAAGAGGAAATTCGAACTTAGATCCTCTATATTGTTATATGATTTTGTTTACCCATATTCTAATATGGAGTCACCACCTTCTCTACACATTGTAATGACCCCATGGTTTGCTTTCGGTCACATTACCCCATACCTTCACCTTTCCAACAAACTAGCCCAAAAAGGGCACAAAATCTCCTTCGTAATTCCCACCAGGACCCGATCCAAGTTCAATCATTTGAATCAGTTCCCAGATCTCATAAGCTTCTACCCAATCACCGTTGCCCACGTGGACGGCCTCCCTTTTGTCGCCGAGACCACTAACGACGTCCCATCTTCCTTAATCCCACTCATCATGGCGGCCATGGACAGAACACAAAACGACATCGAACTCCTCCTACGACACCTCAAACCCGACATGGTCTTCTTCGATCGATTTTCTTCATTGGATTACCAAGTCGGCTCGCGGCTTGGGCCTTAAATCGTTGTATTACTCGACCACCACTCCTGTAACAATGGCTTACATTTTATCTTCTGACAGGAACCTTATTACCGGAGGACATCTATTTTCAGAGACGGACTTAATGGTCCCACCCCCTAGCTACCCGGATCCATTAATCAACCTCCATCTCCATGAAGCTCGAGCCTTGTATGAGGACATAGCTACCAAACTCAACGGTGATATTCTCTTCTTCGAACGTTGGTATATGGGCTTAACTCAATGTGATGCGGTTGGGTTCAAAGCGTGTAGAGAAATCGATGGCCCATTTCTCGACTACCTCCAAAAAAGTTTGGAGAAACCCTTTTTGGTTTCAGGACCTCTTATACCAGACCCACCAGTCTCTTCTCTAGAACAAAAATGGGTTGACTTTCTAGGCGGGTTTCAGCCCGGGTCTGTGGTTTACTGTGCTTTAGGAAGTGAGGCGACCTTAGAGAAAGACCAATTCCAAGAACTGTTGTTGGGTTTAGAGCTTTCAGGGTTACCATTTTTGGCTGCTCTGAGAAACCCATTTGGGGTTGACTCCATTGATGAAGCTTTACCATTAGGGTTTGGAGAAAGAATTAAGGAAAGAGGGGCGGTTCATGAGGGTTGGATTCAACAACAAAAGATATTGGAGCACCCTTCTGTTGTGTGCTTTGTTACGCATTGTGGGTGGGGTTCTTTATTGGAGGGATTGGTGAGCCCTTGTGAGCTTGTGATGTTACCGCGTGCAGGTGATCAGATTTTCAACGCCAGGCTAATGGGAAAAATTCTCAAGGTTGGGGTAGAAGTGCAAAAAGGTGAAAAAGATGGGTTGTTCAGCAAAGAGAGTGTGTGCAAAGCAATTAGGACATTGATGGATGATGATAGTGAGGTTGGGAGAGAGATTAGAATCAACCGTGCCAAGTTACGTGATGTTCTTCTCCGTAAGGATTTGGAGTCTTCTTAATTTGATGATTTCGTTCACAAGTTGATGACTTTATAATTGGAATAACCTATTTTTTTGGAGTTTTTGTTCTACGCATAAGTAACTTTTATGTAGAAAATTAAAAGAAGTAAAACCAAGTTATCAAGCACATGCGTTGTATCTTAATTTTGTGCCAATATATATTAGCCAGTTGTCTTACTATTTATACTTGATTTGCGAATTGTGTCATGGGATTTTAAACTTTACTGTAGAGAGAACACTATATAGTGTTCGACCACATTATTTCTTTCTCTCCAAAGACTCTAAAGAACGGTAGCAAAGGCCTCAAACTCAGTATTGGTCAAGCAATCATACAAAAAAAGAAGGTCACTCAAAGAATTCCCTTTAAAGAGTTTTATCTGGTTCCACCAGTAGCTATATTCCCAAGTAGACATAAGGAATTCACACTCTACCAATGCATGCAAACTAGTTTTTATCGCCTCATCACAACGAACGCAAGAGTTGTTACAAGAAATTCTTTTATTTGAAAGATTGGCCAGCGAGGGAAGAATATCATGGAAACTTCTCCAAAGAAAGAATTTAATTTTACTAGGAATATTGAGATGCCACAAGAATTTCCACCAGTAAGATAAACTAGAAGGATGAGAAGGGTCACTTACAGATGATGCTTCTCTGATTGCATTGTAGCCAGATTTGACGCTGTAGCTGCCTTCGGATTCAAAATGCCAGATTAAGACATCTGCAGGCAGACTGCGAGGAATTATTGATGATCAGGTTAGAGACGGATAGATTTTCAGTAGCTTCGTTCAACGGGGTGATTGGTTTGAAAGTGGAAGGTCTGGGGAGCCAAGGATCTCAAAACACATTGATACAGCTGCCATTCCTGACTCTCCATCTAAGACCCAAGTTAAGAGCCTCTGTTCCCCATAAAATACTTCGCCGGATGAATAGAAAGGATAACATGACCACCCCAGCCTAACTCTACCCTTCACGTACACTGCCGAGACGAAGAACATGTCAATTGAAGCTTCCCTTCGTCGATGCACTGCCGTTTGCCACCCAACGCTGTCACGAGTGCAAGTGGAGGACTCCCACGTCGAGGTCATCAATTCCCGCCCCATGTCCGCCGTAAACTCGCCACTTATAAGGCACAGATATAAGAGGGAAACAGTTGTTGGTTTATGTTTCTCTAACCTGATTTTGAATTTCGCCCACTTCCTAGAATCAAGGGTGGTACAGTTGGACTCCACTTGTTAAGACTTAAGAGATTCGATTCCGCATAGAATAATAATTGGGATATCAAAAATTTACACTAAAAAATTACACTAATAATGTGGCATCCCCTAAAACTACTATTTTATCTATGAATGGGACCACGTCATTCTAAATTTAAAATTTAGTGCTTATATGAATACTAACTCATATGGTATAAACTTTTAGTATGAGTTATTGGTGTCTCTAGTATTACTCTTCGGCATATATCTTGCCCGACAAAGTCGACATTCACCTAAATAAGCGTGCCACGAGTCGTTCTTTATTCTTGGATGCCATGCCGATATATGAATACACATGAAAACTTGTCTCGGTGATCCGAACGGGGTAGTAGTGAGATTGATTTCGCCATCTAGATATCTGGTGATAAGGCGATTTTTAGAGGTTAACCAAAGGATTGGTCAAATGTCCAATCAAGCACTGATGACCGTTTGGAGTGCCCGATAGCTTAGTTAAGCTATTTCGCCGAGGTAGCGGTTTGTTTATATTACTTTTACACCAATTTAATTTAATTCCCTCAACTTGATTAATAAAGTAGTTTTTTTTTTTTTTTTGTTGGTAATGAGCTCAAGTTGAATAAAGTTTTATGTGGAAATTGGATAATAAGAAAAGTTCTTAGATATCAAAATGCCTTCTTACTTGATACTTAAGGGTACTTAGTAAGAATTTAATTTTTTTCCCCTCAAATTCACAGTCCTATTTATTAAAAATTTGAATGAAAAGGATAAATTTAACTGATTAGATAATTTCAATTTTTAAATAATGTATATAGTTCAATTTATAATTGATTGGATATAAATTGAGAACGAGAATTAATTAGGAACATATAGTTTTCAAAAAAAAAAAAAAAATTGCACATATGATATTCCATGGAACAAAACTTAATCATATAACAAAAAGATTAAAAAAAGTTGAGAAAACATACGTTATTGCTATTTATTAAATAGTTGAAATCTCATTTATGCTACAATCCAAATAAATCAGCTCGCCATGACTCATGTATAAATCATGCATGCTGTCTATAAAATTGTAAAATATATTCTGAAATGATCTCACCAAATAATTTTTTAATGCGTGAAGATACATTTATGCAATTGTTTAATTCTTCCAATGCTATTCTTCAACAGAGTCAACAATGATGGCTCATGGTTCATAAATGATAATTGTAGATGCCAATTTCTACAACTGAATTTCTCAAAAGCCAATGGTCACTGTGAAGTTATAATCTTAATTTTGCTAGAATCGTACGATCTGGAGGGTGTCGTTATAGTATTTGCCAAAGAGACTCCGATGCTTAAATCAATCAATTGAATATATCTAAATTATTCTATCCTTCCTCAATATATAGCTCTATATATGAAAAGATCAGGACATCAATATACCAAAAATACTGTAATTAAATTGGTATCATTACCCGATTTCAGTTAATACTGTTCAATTACTTGATTGATATGAATCGAATACTTTCCTTCTTAGAATAACAATTAATGTTGATTGACTCCCTCGGATATATGGGAATCTTTCATCTCTTAAACGATCTCTATTGCTTGGAAGAGTGAATAAAATCACTCGAATCACGATTTCGAGCTGTAGACACTTGACTTTATAAATTTGGTGATTATTTGCATTTGCTCGGGCTATAGGAGTATGACTCAAAGTCGCCCAGGTAACCTCACTTGATCGGATATGTGTCTTATTTTTGTGGAGAGAGGATTCTTGGTTATAACAATAATTTATTTTTTTTTTTGCTTGAAATAATATAATAACTAGGTTGCTCGAAAGATATGATCAGATGTAATAACCTTATCTTTATTAGGTTATTTTTTATTTTTACAATTAAGACAAAAAAAAATGAAAGAACAAATTAAAGGCCAGTTTGGTATTATTGTGCTATACTACAGCTGTGCTATAGACATGTTGTAGTTTTATTGTGAGCAAGAAGCACTTATGAGAAAAAAATACCTAGACATTTGAGAAATTTAATTTAAGAAATTATTGTGCTATTAAAAGTAGTATCGAAGTATTTGATAAACTATAAATTGTGTATACTATAGAATAATATTTTAGGCAATTTATATTATGACAGCGAAATCAGCTTTGAAATGCAACCTTTACTCTATTTCTCAAATTCTACTTAAAATGGCAGTTACACAAGTAATTTCTAAAATTTGCTGAACAAAAGTAGAAATTAATCAGACCTCTTTCACTCCCTTTTTTTTTATTTATCTAAGTACTGTTTTCAAAAATTAAAAGTATAATCTAAAATCAATCCTAAAAGGAGCCTAAAATAATGAGCTTGGGTCTAGGGTTATAAGAAGGAGAAAAAAGAGAGAAAAAAAAGTAAGAGAGAAATAGGGAAAAAAGAGAGAGGGTGACATCTGTAAGGAAGACTTAAAAAGAATAAGGAGATGAGGAAAAGAAATGAGAAAAAGCTTAGGGATTTTGTACTATTATGAAAATTTACCCTAACCTATTTATCATTTTGGAATTTTTGAGATAGGAGAATAAATTTAAAGGCTTTGCATTGATAGTGTGATTACGCACAATATCTTATGGGATAGTAGATATCTTATGAACTTGTTTTTATTATGAAGGGTATGTAAGTACAATTTTATTGTGAGGGGTATGTAAGTACAATTTTAGGCATTGGTAAACTAATAGATGGCTTTAAAGGAGTCTTTTTCTTACTGTTTATGAGAATTGAATTCCTTATTAGTGATGCCTTATTCTCACCAAAATCCTGGCTAGATTATTGAGCTTTAACAACTGAATTGTTTTCATGAAGAAATATGAATCAAGAGTAATAAGGAATATTCCTGAAGCCTGCTAGATGCAGTTACTAGAAACGTTCTCTACATTCTCTTTAGGTTTATATTGCTCATATATAAAGTTGAAAAATATGTTTCTTTGAACCTTTAATCTTTAATTCATTAATCAAATCTTGAAGGTTTAGCATAACTTGTTAGATCATATTGCATGTGCTAAAGGCAAATTAAATATAAGTCTCTCGTTGAAACCCCTATCTTTTTGTAACAGATCCAAGTAGATATTTTATTACTAAAATTACTTTTACTAGAGTATTTTGAAAAATAACTTTTCTAATAGTATCATATAGTTGTGTGCCAGAGGTTATATAATTTTAGCCATAAAAATTATGACTTTTTTTAGGACTAATCAATGGCCATAAATTGTCTAAATCTCATCATACATCTGTGTGATATTACTTGAAAAGTCTTTTTAAAACAGTCCTAAAATATTCATTTTAGTCCAAATTACTACTATTCATGTCAAATTCCCTTCTGTAATCTCACATCTTTTTACCCAATCATCATTCTGAGGCCCACGTGGATAATGGCTCATGGTTCACGAACTATAATTTATTCGTCTTCTTACAAAAAACCAGGTCCAAAGTCTGAAAAATTGAAAAATTGCAACTAGGCTAAACTTTTTGAAAAATTCCAAATTAATTGAGAAATATATCATTTTTTGAAAGTTTATTTAATTAAATAACATTTTCAAAAATATCTAGAAAAATGCTACCTTTTGTCAAAATTTTGATATTTTTCAAAAATTGTTGAGGTAACTAATCGAGTTACTTGAAGTAATCAGGCCTATTATATCAGGTAAATTGACTAGTTACCTACAATACCTTATCAAATTACAAAAAGTTGTACTTTTAAAAGTGTTATTTTTTAAATAAATCTGGTATTTTTCAAAAAAATCAAAATTAAATTCCGGATTTTCAATTTTTTTTTTAAATTTTCTCATAAATGAAATAAAATTTCCTCCAATTTAAATAGTGGATCAATCACATAAATATAATAAGTTATTATAATTTTTTGATTGAAATGATGACCCGATAACTAATTAAGATACAATAATCTTTTAAGTCAGTGGATGGTGTGGATCCTCCTTTTTTATAATTTCATTAGAATCAATAATACACTTTATTTTTGTTTGCTTCCGACATAATAATGGAAGGAAAAAAATAAGCCGACATTAATATTTTAAATGTACATATTTAAAATATTTTCACCTTCTCTTTAGACCACATTTAAATAACAGCGTAGCGACCGACAAGAATGCCCATAACTCCGATCCTACATTCCTTTGATTAACAAGTACATGAGTTGAAGGATTCAGTTCGAGCATTAATTATCAGTTGCTTGATCAATTTGATTTTACTGAGAGTCTTGGATTTATTTTTAAGATTTTTCAGCAGATCCAATTTAATTTACCGATTTTTTTCATTGGAAAATATAATATGGAGGACTCAACTTCTTCATCTTTGCACATTGCGATGTATATATATGGTTTGCTATTGGCGACATTACACCATACCTTCATCTCGCAAACACATACTAGCTCAAAAGGGTCACTAAATCTTCCTTTTTCATCCCAACCATATAACTCAACCTAAGATAAAGAATTTGAATCAATTTTTTTAATCTCAGTACCCGGACCCTTTGTCAATATTATGTCTCCTCCTTCCCGTCGAGCAACTCAAGAGCCACTCAAAATTTGCCAACACATCAGTTCACTTATATCCTTGACAAATAACACTGTCCATTAACGATAGCATTAATGATTTTTTTTTTTTTTTTTAAAAAAAGGAAAAATTGTTAGCACCTCATGTGCACACAAAACCCGCCACGTCTTTCCCCTCTCTCTCTCTCTTTAGCTATTTGGGGTCAAGCTCTCATCTCTCTCACGGTCTCACTCACCTCAATAGTTTGGGGGCTCTCATCCCTTCCGATTTCTGTCTTCCAATCCATATACCCTATTTATTTGAAAGCCTAATAAAAGGAGATCGAATTCATCGACTGTGGATAAGATGGCTCTCTTCGGATGCCTTACTCGAATCAAAGCCCGGTGAAATTATAAATAATTACGGGATCGATTTTTTTTTTTCAATCTAATTTGTCTATCATTTCTTATCACCAATTTTAAATGGTTATAGATCTACAAGATCTGATTTTCCAAGATTGGATTTGTAAGTCACGTAAGTACGGGTTTTTTTACCTTATTTATAGTCTCGTGCATCCTGGAGGAGTTTAATTTTCTGGAATATATTTAAGTATTCAGTAAAATAGAATCTCTAATTAACAATGGGATAGTTGTATTTTGTAGTTGCATCTAGAATCACCCAAGAGATATCAGTNTGGGAATCCTATTCCCGAATCTGTATTTTCTTTCCTCTTAATAATAAAAAGATATTTATGAAAAAAAAAATATTTACAGAAATTTTTAATGAGTACTAGAAATAGAGTAATATTATGGATATTATTAATATCTAACACCACAATACCACGTACACAAATTTCATTTACATTGTTATTAACAGACTTGTAGATTATTGTGTCATGTCTGATGTGCCCTGGGGCGTTGCTTTAAGATTTACCACATTTTATCTCCGAATTGAATCTTAATATTCAAAATTATATAGTCGAAACTAATATCACGTTATTTAGTTTAAGTTTTTGGTACGATTATGTTGCTTCCCGTAATAATACTTCTAAAGTGAGTAGTTTGCACTCCTGCTTCCGTTCTCTTAATAATAATTTTTTTCTCCTTGATAGTGCTATATATCTGACCTTGGCCCCCGGGAAGTTGTTTAGATTTATAACTAAGTTTCTTTAAATTTATAGATTTCTAAAGTTCATTTTCAGGTTCAGTAAACTCCACTTTAATGAAACTTTCAAATTTTTAGAATGTCCTTGTTCAAAAGATTTTAAAAAATCTCATTTTTTTTTTTCAAAAGATGAAAATTTTGATGTTTGGCTGAGTTAAAATATTGTTTATAAGTTGAGTTTTTAAGATTTAGAAGTTTTAATCGAAATTTAAATATTTTTATGATCAATTTGAAGTTTCAAATCTCGATTTTCTGATTTAAAAAAGTTTGTTTCGGCCAAAATTTTCCTTCGATCTCGATTGGCCTCAGTTGAGCTCGACTGATCTAGTCACGCTCGACTGGACTTAGGGGCACTTTAGACTTTTTATCCACTATGTTAATAGAAAAACGAAAAATGAAAAGCAAAAGAAAAAAAAATAATTAAACGAATCCATTTAAGGGCTGACAATTTAAACACGACATTATAACACAACTCGAAACCTGTGCATTTAGTTGACACGCTTGACATGAAATTGACTCGAATTAATACGATTAATTAATTTTTAATTAAAAACATTATAAAATATTAAACAATTACATTATAAAAAATACTTTTTAATAAATTTGTTGTAAATAAAATGAAAAATAATAAATTAATGAGCTTATTTATTTTAATAAAATATTTTAAAAAAAATAAAAAAATAAATAATTATAATATTTAAAAGTACTGTAATACAACAATTAATACGATACTTTCATTTATAATTAGCTTATTTATTTTAATAAAATATTTTAAAAAAAATAAAAAAATAAATAATTATAATATTTAAAAGTGCTGTAATACAACAATTAATACGATACTTTCATTTATAATTCATGGTATCACGAAACCACACGATATAAACGAGAGTCTGACAGGAAATCATACAAAATTGCTAGCCTTTCTAAGGAGAAATAAGGAGTCCATATTACTATTTACTAACGAACCCCCAACTCGCGCGCGCGTAAATTTTAACTCTTTTTCTAATGTCCTCGGCGCCGACTTAAGGCCTAAAGGACCTTCATCTTCGTCTTCTCCATCTTCAACTTCTCCATCTTTCTCCTCCAATCGAATTACAGAGCTTCCAAAACCCTAAAACGACAATCGATGGACCGCGTTTCACGGCGAACCCAAGTTCTATCAAAGCACCTCCTCCTCCTCCCGCCACCCTCCGATCATCCCCTCGGCGCCAATCCATGCCTCAATTACTCGCCTCCGGAGCTCTCGGAGCCGTCCGATTATTTCGATCCCAAAGCCATGCGAGCGCTCTTGGATTCGCACAATCTGGAGGACAGGGACTGGCTCTTCGGGGTGATGAGGCAGAGCCACCTCTTCAACCCCCGCAACGCCGCCGGCCGAGTCTTCGTCTGGCCGGACTATAACCAGTCGATGCAGCAGCAGAGGGAGATGACCATGAAGCGAATCGCTTACCTTCTGGATCGAGGGGTCTTTCGGGGTTGGCTCACGGAGAAAGGGGTCGACGCCGAAATGAGGAAATTCGCTCTCTATGAAGTTATTGGGATTTATGATCACTCCCTCGCCGTCAAGCTCGGTGTTCATTTCTTCTTATGGTACGGAGATTTCTGGATTCCACTAATGTTGGCATAATTTAATTTGGATTTATTATGTGAAGCAAGTGTGAGCTTATGAAAGTGTGGACAGTTGATTAAGATGAGAATTTCAATTTGGTGTTCTTGAATGGTGTGTGTTATGTCTGTGTATAATTATTATTCTTCTTATTATTATTTTCCCGTTTTACCCTATGTTTTGAGTGGAACAATCTCTAAGTTCGCTTTTATGAATTTCAGGGGTGCTGCTATACAGTTTTTTGGCACAAAGCGCCACCATGACAAGTGGCTTAGGGACACTGAGAGTTACTTGATTAAGGGTTGCTTTGCAATGTCTGAGTTGGGCCATGGAAGTAATGTACGTGAGCTATGAACCTTGTTTGATTGTTTCGCTTTACACAAGAACATGATTGCACATGGATACGTTTTGTGATTTTTCTTAACAAATCTAATCATTTCGAGGCTTGATTCTTTATTCCAGGTTCGAGGAATTGAAACAGTTACCACTTATGATAGAAATACAGGAGAATTTGTTATTAATACACCTTGTGAATCTGCTCAGAAGTACTGGATTGGAGGTGCAGCCAATGTGAGGATTATTTGTATCTTAAAAATTCTGGTCAATGAACCATTTTTTTTTTCCTGGAATATTACTCTCTGTATGACTTTTTCTGCAGCTTATTTATTTACTGATATTTTGCAAATTTTATTCAATGTTTAGCATGCAACACATACGATAGTCTTTTCACAGCTCAATATAAATGGGAACAATCAAGGGGTCCATGCATTTATAGCCCAGATCAGGGATGCTGATGGCAACGTCTGTTCCAACATCCGAATTGCTGATTGTGGTCATAAAATTGGTTTAAATGGTGTTGATAATGGTAGAATCTGGTAATATATAGCAATTTTGTTACACATTTTAATTTTCGTCTAAATATACACGTTGAGTAACTAAGTTCTCCGAACATAAGATAAATTTAACTCAGATGATATGGGAACTGTTCTTTTAGGTTTGACAATGTGCGGATCCCCAGAGAAAATTTGCTGAATTCAGTTGCTGACGTATCTCCAGATGGTCAATATTTTAGTGCTATAAAAAACCCAGATCAGGTACCTATGTTTCCATCTTCCCATTAGGAAAGATGAATACTTCTTTTACATTTCGATTTCCATTTTAACTGCATGCTTGTTTGTTTAGAGTTTAAACCATTTATCTTATCCAGAGGTTTGCTGCATTCTTGGCTCCTTTGACGTGTGGTCGTGTAAACATTGCGGTTAGTGCAATTTACTCGTCCAAGGTAAGATGTTCTAGGCATGATGTCTTGAATTTTGTTATTATTTTTTTGGACTTTGTTAAAATGATTTGTTGATGATATTATATAATTTATTCACCTACAGATTAGTTTAGCAATTGCCATAAGATACTCCTTGACGAGGCGGGCGTTTTCTATTACACCAAATGGGCCTGAAGTTCTATTGCTCGATTACCCTAGTCATCAACGACGACTTTTGCCTCTCCTTGCAAAGACGTAAGTATTCCATTATATTTTTGTATCTAAGTTTTATTGAAACTCATCTGTGGGGGGATCAAGTTGATCAGTTCAAGTTAACTGGTATTTTACCTTGGAGCAAATATTTCCTACTAGAAGTATGATGAATAGAAAACCAACCTAAGAAAATGTACTAGCAGCTTTCATACTCAATAAGTGGTTCATCCCAATCCCTACGAGTTAATCGTTCTGTGTTGGTGCTGATTTTTTTATAAGCAGAAAAACTTTGGATTGTGGCTAAAAAAACGTATGCTTTCATACCTTGAAGGCTTGAATAGATTCCCCCACTCCTATTAGTAATTTGGAATAATATGCCTGCCATCTTACTTTTAAAACTATTGCCAATAACAGAACGAGATGATACTACAAAAAGATTAAGCTCCAACTTTGTGTTTCGCCGTTTTTCTCTCAATTTAAAATTATTTTATTGGGTTCATGTACTTCAGATACGCTATGAATTTTGCTGCAAATTACTTGAAATCAATTTTTGTAAAGAGAACGCCCGACTTGAACAAAACCATCCATGTTGTATCAAGTGCATTCAAGGCTACACTTACCTGGCATAACATGCGAACTCTTCAGGTCAATATTGGAACTTAGAACCAGTATGGTTGTTTAATTTCTGGTTGGTATTACTAAATCCATTTATATATGCTCAGGAGTGTCGTGAAGCTTGTGGAGGGCAAGGTCTAAAGACTGAAAATCGTGTTGGTCAGTTGAAGGGTGAAAATGATGTGCAGTCCACTTTTGAGGGAGACAACAATGTTCTCATGCAGCAGGTATTATCAAGTTTTATTTGTTCTAGACAAGATTGCATTGTTCTAGCTAATTTTGAAATTATCATCTCAAATTGTTTGTAAAATGAAATATATGGCCCTCATTGGTTTTAATATTAATTTGTCACACATATTTAGAATCAAGTACACACGTATATAGATAAAGTATGGTTACATGCATGTAATTTTAATTAGGTTATTCGCTTCTCTTAAATGTTTCGGAAGAAGGAATGTGCACTATTGACCACATTCGGGAATTATAAGTTATATAGTTGGCTTTTAAAGAAAATTTTCCGTTTTCTGAACAGCAGATAAAGTTTTTTAGTCAAGGACCAATAACGATTTGTATAACAAATTCACATAGCTTGGCCTGTCTTTGTCCCCTTTCTTCTGTTCATATCACTGCTTCTATAAAATTGTAATTTAAATTCATTTTTTTCTACACTTCATGTAAAACTAATTCTTTGGCTTCTCAATCAGGTCAGCAAGGCACTCCTTGGAGAATATTGGGCGGCACAGAAGAGAAATAAACAATTTAAAGGTTTAGGATTAGAACACATGAACAGGACTTGCCCTGTAATTTCATCTAATCTTACATGTTCTACTCTAAGGAGTAGCCAATTCCAGGTACTAAATAGGTTTTGTAGCCATTTTATTTGGACATCAGATTCATCTTGTGGAAGAACTTTATAATAAATATTCCTCATTATTGTCTACATCAGATGGATGCCTTCTGCTTAAGGGAACGAGATCTACTGAATCGTTTTGCTGTAGAAGTGTCACAACATCAAAAACACGGGAAAAGCAAAGAGTACTCGCTTATTTTGGTGAGTTTATTTTCTGTTCATTGAAGTTATCATCTGTCTTTATCCTGCCTCTTTCTCATCGTTTTTTAGCCTCTCTTGGAACAGAGTTATCAGCTCGCAGAAGATCTTGCTAGAGCTTTCTCTGATCGAGCAATATTGCAGACTTCCATTGAAGCAGAGGCTACTGTACGTGCTGGTCCGCTGAAGGTAATTCTTCTATTAGAGAAAGAGAATGTGCTGCTCCATATTGGTATGAAATTGAAAGGACTTCTTGAGATTTTGTTGATGGGAAACAGGAAATAGCTATTGAAGACATTATTTTCACGAGTGAAAGATTCTAATACATGCTGTTCTTGAAGGTGCCGAATACTGTCTTGTTGAATATGTGAAATTGTTAATCAATGCAGGATGTGTTAGGAGTGTTAAGGTCCATGTATGCATTGATTTGCTTGGAAGAAGATGCTGCATTCCTCCGATATGGCTATTTATCAACCGAGAATGCCGCTGCGATCAGAAAGGAAGTAACGAAACTCTGCGGTGAACTGCGACCGCATGCGCTCACCTTGGTTAGTTCATTTGGTATCCCCGATGCCTTTTTGAGCCCCATTGCCTTTAATTGGATTTAATCAAATTCTTGGTCTTCTACTCAGCACTAAAGCTCAGAGCGATTGTTTCTCATCCATTTATTTGAAGATCAGGCGTACAAATCATGGCTGCTTAACTTTATTCTAGCTAATAACAGAGCTAGAATGTCAGTACTTATGTTGTAATAATGTTTACCAGCCAGAAAGAAAAGAATAAAAGTTATATGTATAATGGATGCAAATCATTAAATCATTTGCGAAATAAACTCTTTCTATTTTCTCGTGTAAAGAAGATTTCAAGTTCTTGCATCCACTATATTTCTTTGATTATTAATTCTACACGCTCGGCCATCTCTGTTCTCTACCAGTAGAAACAGCTCCAAAATTACTGCTTAAAAAAAAAAAAATCCATTTTTCAAAACACTTTTAAAAAAGTCTATTCATGTCAAATTCACTTCCTAATCTCATATCCTTTTACCCAATCACCTTTCCGGGGCCAACGTGGACAATGGCTCATGGTTCATTAACATAATTTAATCAGTGGATCAATCACCTAAACATGACAAGTGATTATCATTCTTCAATTGAAAGGATGACCCGACAACTAATTAAGATACAACAATCTTTAGAGTCAGTAGATGGTGTGGGTCATCCTTTTTAATAATTTCATTAGAAGGATCAATAATACACTTCAATTTTTGTCTGCTTCTGACATAATAATGGAAGGACAAAATAAATCAACATTAATATTTTAAAGGGGCGTCTACAATAGAAGCGTCCTACGTAAGTCCTATTTATACAAAGTGTATAAACAAAGGTCTTACGTAAGGGCGCTCCTACTATAGCCGCCTCCATATTTTAAAGTATATTATAAAATATTTTTCACATTCTCTTTCCACCACATTTAGAGTAACGGCGGAGCGACCGACAACTTTGGTTTCTCTCAATGCCGCCCATCTCTAAGATAAAACACCGATCCTTACATTCCTTTGATTAACAAGCATCTACATGAGTTGAAGAAGGATTCAATTAAAGTAATTACTCCTCACCTTGTCTCTAAGCTCGAGTATTATTAATTATCAGTTGCTCTTTTAACGATTTTTTTTTTTCTCAGGAAAAATATAATATGGAGGACTCAACATCATCTTCTTTGCACATTGCGATGTATCCATGGTTTGCTATTGGACACATTACACCATACATTCACCTCGCCAACAAACTAGCCCAAAAAGGCCACACAATCTCCTTCTTCATCCCAACCAAAACTCGATCCAAGATAGAGAATTTGAATCACTTCCCTAATCTCATATCCTATTACGCAATCACCGTTCCCCACGTGGACGGTCTCCCTCCCGGTGCCGAGACCACCAACGACGTGCCTTCCTCCTTAATACCACTCATCATGACAGCCATGGACAGAACAGAAAACGACATCGAACTCCTTCTACGACACCTCAAACCCGACTTCGTCTTCTTTGATTTGGTATATTGGATCCCAAAGCTGGCTCGCTCCTTAGGCATCAAATCATTGCACTTTTCGACCGTCAGCTGTGTATCCACGGCTTTCAGCGCATCCCCTGCCAGGTACTCGAGCCTCAAGGGAAGAGAAGTCTCTGAGTCTGACTTGATGCGACCACCGCCTGGCTTCCCGGATTCATCCATCTACATCCATCTCCACGAAGCCCGAACCTCTCTTAAGACAAGAGCTATGAAGTTCGGTGGCGACGTTCTCTTCTCCGATCGCTGGTTTATGAGCTTGACCCAATGTGACGCTCTTGGATTCAAGGCCTGCAGAGAAATCGATGGCCCATTTGTCGACTACCTCGAAGCAGAGTTTGGGAAGCCCCTGTTGCTTTCGGGACCGATCATACCAGAACCACCAATCTCTGCTCTGGAGCAAAAATGGGTTGCTTTTCTAGGCGGGTTTGAGCCCGGCTCGGTTGTCTACTGCGCTTTCGGGAGTGAGGTGACACTGCAGAAAGGCCAATTCCAAGAGTTGCTGCTGGGTTTGGAGCTCACCGGGCTGCCGTTTCTGGCGGCACTGAGAGTAATGCCTTCTGAAGCTGATCAGTCCTCGTCGGTTGAAGAAGCGTTGCCGAGCGGATTGGGAGAGAGAGTTGGAGGACGAGGAGTGGTTCATGGGGGTTGGATTCAACAACCGAAAATCTTGGAGCACCCGAGTGTTGGTTGCTTCGTTACTCATTGCGGGTGGAGTTCTCTAGTGGAGGGATTGGTGAGTAAATGTGAGCTGGTGATGATACCCAGCAGAGGTGATCAGATTCTAAATGCGAGGCTAATGGGAAGCAGTCTCAAGGTTGGGGTTGAAGTCGAGAAAGGGGAAGAAGATGGGTTGTTTACCAGAGAGGGTGTCCGCAAAGCGATTAAGACAGTGATGGAAGAAGGTAGCGACGTTGGGAGGGAGATCAGAGGCAACCATGCCAAGTTACGGGAGCTGCTTCTAAGAAAAGATCTCGAGTCGTCTTATATCGACGATTTCAGTCACAAGCTTCGGAGTTTATTAATGGGTTGATTTATATTTTTTTTTATATATCATCAGCCTTGGCCTAATAGAATATCCCGGTTATTTATATATTGTTCCAATTTAATTACTGGCTGGCCTTAAAAAAATAATTAATGGATGAATATTGACAGACATTACCCTTGTAATTTTTTTGTTTATCTTAGTTTGAAGATCGAGATTCAAAGTCAAGACCCTTTACACATATATATAGAGATATAGATGGCACGGTGGCACTAGGCTATGCCTGCCACATACTTTGTTTAAGTCTATCATTTGATCATATTCAACAACTAAAAAATCTCAATTGTGACTTTTTTATTTTATTGATAATCACGCTGTAAGGCCTGGCAGCCGTTTGGCTGACCGCTCGTTTACGAGTTTAGGTGAATGTGAAAATTCAAGTTCAAGTCGTGTAGAGAAATCACAGACCTTTCGTCGACTACCTCCAAAACCAGTTTAATAAGCCCTTGTTGCTTTCGGGTTTACTTATATCAGACACTGCCGTAAAGTCCATTACTACCAGTACTGCTTTAGAAGAAAAACGAGTTTTGGTGACCGCGCTTTTGCTGCGAATTAATACAGAGTACAGTGAATTGGTAATAAATTATTTATTATATTATTTACAATAGTTCATAATATTTAACAACATAATAATATTTATCTAAAGTATAGTAAAATAGCTTTTAGAATATTACAAAATATTAATATAGAAAAGTAAGATTTATTTGTAAAAGTAGAATTGAATTACATAAAAAGAAAAACATGACGTTTTGGGGTGTGACAAATTTTAATAATTAGTCACTAACTAAAAATATTAAGTCACACATAATGTGATAATTGTGCAATATGGGGTCAATTAAGA
>JXTC01000213.1:275912-291899 GCA_002914845.1 Trema orientale
TGCATTCTAATGGTATAACCCAATTATCTTCTATTTTGTCTTAATTAAGTACAGGTCATACTAATTAATCCAGAGCACAACTCCGACCCCGAACACATGATTTCCTCGTAAGTACATTTTGTTTTTAAATCTTTAACATTTTTCCTTTTCAAAATAGAATTACAATAATAAAAAAAGTAAATACTAAGGAAATCACATATAATATATCTATACAGTTTGACAAATCATCCTATAGGAACAAAATTATTTCAATAACTTTACAATAACATAATAATTTTACAATGATATTAATAACAATCTATTTTGCTTCTTTCTTTGTCCTCCTTGATACTAAGACCTCCATCTTTCTTTTTGCCAATTAAGGCAGCAAAGTTCTTCATTAGGAATTATATGTGATAACTTTTTTTATATCTATTCTAAATGTATGATATACGTAGATAAATATATTTGAATAAATGTGTATATATAATAACAATTTGGCTTAGATATGTTAGGGTATTATCAATATATGACAAATTTCTAAGATAATTTATTTCTAAATATTTGTCTAGTCACCTAAGAAATCATTCTCATGCAAGAAAATAAATTTTTAGCAATTAGATAAACAGACAGAAATGTATTAATATGGAAAGAAATTTTCCGTATATATATTATAATAGTCAAACAACAAAAAAAAGATCATAAGTATAGCCTAAAACTGCCCAAAAACTACCAGGTGAATAATAACTAAAACAAAGAAGAATGAAGAAGAAAATAAAAATAATTTTAAAAGAAAAAACTATGAAAGAATAATTAGGCATAGTTTTTAAGGGGAAAAAAATAGGAGGAAGGAAAATACTGAAAATATAGAAAAGTTGGGAGAGATAGAAAAGGACCAAGGGAATCTCAAAAATGCATTTGATGGAAAAACTTCTTTAGTTGAATGCAACAGTAAAGAGTTGTTTTAATCACGGCAAAAATAATTAGAGTAAAATCTAACAAAGAATTTTAAAGCTAAAATCACAATGTTCACACATAAATCTAACAAAGAATTTTAAAGCTAAAATCTTGATAAAAGTGCTAACAAAGCTCTAACACGACAACTAATTCCCAGAAAATTTTTAGAACAAAAGCTATAAAATTGTTCCTTAACAACAAACCAGATTTATTATACAATGACTAAAGTCATTATACACAGCAATTTGTGGGCAGCTAGTGTATTACTCTATATAATCAAAGAATAAATACTCATCATTGCCAAATATATAAAGAGTTACAAAATATGATGGGAAAGGAAATTAAAACTAAACTAAGTAAAAAAAAAAGGAAAATAAAAAAAGAAAGTTTGAGTGAAAGGAATTAAGAAAAGAGAACACATAATTAGCAAACAAAAATAATAAAAAAAGGTGAAAAAAATAAAATGATTCACTAAAAGGATATAGAAAAAAAACTGTGAAATACAGAAGCATTAAAAGAACTATAACAACATTTTTCAGCATTCAATGCAGAAATAAAGAGACAAATATTTACACATAACTAGTGCAAGTCAAACAATACAGATTAATTAAAGATAGAATAAAATATAAGTGAACCCAAATATAAAAGAATTTAATAAAATATTCCAATAATATACAATATTCAAGACAACAATAATGAAATAAATGCATCAATAGCATATTAATAACATAGAAAATAGATATTAATTAATAACAAAACAAAATACATACATAACTAAAAGAAGAAAAACATATATAAAAACAGATGAAGACAGTATAATAAATATATGTAATACCTGAAGTGCTTTCAAAAAGAACCATCGCAACCAACTTTCAGGAAAATACATATTATCCACAGATCACAGAACATGGTAAAACAATAGAGAAAATAGTAAAGCAAGATCATAGTAATTTAAATGAGTTATGAAGAAGGAAGAATGTTAAGGGAAGTAGGATATAAAAAGTACTAAAGCATATGTATAACCAAATAAGAGTGAGGTATATGTAACAGGCAATAAGTTCAAACTAAACAAGTGGCAGCACTCCAAACAATCATATAATTAAAAAATATATATTTAAAGGGAAGAAGTCAGAAACTTAGTAAGCACGAATAGCTAAAGTAAACAAACAGTAAAAAGAGAGTATTACATGACTATATCAAATAAACTTCAAACAGTAAAAAGAGAGTATTAACTAACTATATCAAATAAACTTTAAAAATATATTTAAGAAATGAAATTCCCTCATTTTCCTACTCTACTTTTAATTTTTTTTCCCTATATATTCCTCCTTTTTTTTCTTAATTTAAATAACACAGGAAAAAATAAAACAACATTAATTAAATTTTGTAAACAGTACTAAAATCATAAATGCGAAAAGATAAGAGTATTAATAACAAAAACAAACGTCATCATTAACATACAAAAAAATCTAAACCGTGTAATATATCTCAAGGAGAGCAACATGTCTACAAATCTAAACTGTGTAATATATCTCAAAGATATAAAACTAACATATCCACAGATAACTATACACACATACACGTACATATATATATATATATTAATCATGAGTATAGCAAAAAACAAAATGATAAGAATACCATGATATTTTGAAAAAAAAAAAAAAAAGCCCAACAAAGGAAAAATAAAAATAAAACCCAATCTAAAAAAAAGTCTAAAAACCATGATAAAAGGCCCATATTTGCGAATTAAAACCCACCCTAAAAAAAAAAAAAAAAAAACCCGGATAGTAGCCCAAAATAAACCCAAAAGGCAAAAATAGTAAATTAGCCCTAAAAAAATTATCAAAAATTTCTGGAACAATACAAATCAAGAACAACAGCAAGCATTAAATTTACCAAGAAAGCCAAAACTTCAATATACAACAATGGATAATAAGGAAACAATAATATGAAAAAATCAGAGAAAAATAAAGTTTTAAAGTGTGAAATTACCAGAAAGAGAGAAAGTCTCCACACAACTTAGATCCATGCAATAAAATCCAGATCTACCAACAAAAGATCAAGAAACAAAGAATAAAAAATTAAAAAAAAAAAGAACAAACAAAAATTATAGCACACAAATGAAGAAGAAAATAAAACTCAAAAAGAAAAAAGACAAATAAATACTTAAAATAACAAAAAGAATAAAAAGAAGCCATATAAATCGAATAAACAGATAAAAGCAAAGGAAAAAGAAAAGAAAGATCAGAAGAGAAGTAAACAAAAAAACGTAAAGTACAAAAGAAAGAGAGAGAGAGAGAGAAGAAGAAGCCGAAAAGTCAAAGAAGAGAAGATAGATAGAAAAAAAAAAACAACACTGTGAGGGATTCGTGTAAACACTCCACCACCCCCTGAAAATACCAAAACACCCTCCACTCAAAATCTATTTAGCTTCTAAGCCTGAGAGTTAAACCGTAAAACCAAAACATTAAAATTCAAAAAAAAAAAGAAAAACTAAATAGCAAAATGACAAAAAACCCCATTACACTGTTTATACTATTCATTCTACAGTGTTTTTCTCCCCAACTCTAGATATATATAATAACGGGTTAACTGGCTAGGTGGCTCAATAGTTTACTGTACTTTAACCTCGGAGAAAGACCAATTCCAACAACTGCTATTGAGTTTGGAACCTTTCAGGCTTCCGTTCTTGGCAGCACAGAAAGCGCCTTTTTAGGGGCGCAAGTCCTCATCAACTGAATAGGCGTTTCTTGATGAGTTTCAGGAGAGAGTCGGAGGAAGAGGAATGGTTCATATGGGTTGGATTCAGCTACCACAAATCTTGGAGCGCCTATTCAGAAATGGTTCATATGGGTCGGATTCAGCAGCCACAAATGTGAGCTGGTGCTGACACCGAATAAAGTTGATTAGATCTATAATGCAAAAGCTATTGGGAAACAATCTGAAGGTTGAGGTTGAAGTGGGGAAAGCTGAAGTAGACGGCGGGTGTTTAGCAAAAGAGTGTCTGCAAAGCGATTAGAACAATAGTGGAAGAAAAAAGTGAAGTTGGGCAGAGAGATTAGAGCCAACTGAGCCGAATTACGTGAGGTTCTTGATCTCAGAAAAGATGGGGTTCTTCTTACATTGATAATTTTAATCAAAAGCTTCACAGTTTACAACTTTTGTTTAACTTATTGTTTAATTATTTATTAGCTATATCCATGGGTGTATATCAACCACTTTAATCTTCAAAAGCAAAGTTATAAATCAAAAATCTAGATCTTCTGCAATCTTATGACATGCTGGCAATTATATTGCAAAGCTATTCTAAATTTTGAGTACTTGCCATGCGGGTTGAATTTTTTCATACAGGTGTATATATATATATGGCACCAATCTAGTACAATATACATACATGGGTGTATATATATATGGTACCAATCTAGTAAGTATTTTTTTTTTTTAACATATCTACAGGTATTATTTTTTAATTAAAATTTATTATGCACGTTTTTTCATAATAAAAGGTAGTGAGAGAAAATAATTAAGTAATGTGTTTATATTGTTATTATTTTATTTTTAAGTATTCAAATCACGATAATCATTAAATAGTTAGATAATGATCTAATGGTTAAGTAAAATAGCTATAGATAAGTGAAAAAAAAAAATACTTACTGGATTAAGGCCATATATGTATATATATATGAAGAGAGTTCTCAATGGGTTATAGTAAGTCAATTCGCCTATTTCCTTTATAAACTATTCTACTACTTACTTGGAAGATATTAATTGAGCATTCGTGTCTTATGAGTCTCTCTCTCTCTCTCTCTCTAGAAAAGTTTTCTAATCTACTCCTCTTTTCCTTTTCTTTTTTCAGCTTCCTCCAATCCGCCAGAGAATGAGGTCTTCTATATCTCTCTCTCCAGTGGGAATTTTCATTTTCATTTTCTTGCTTATTGTATTATGTCTTTAAATAATCATTCTATTTGAGAAGGTATGACTCTAGATTTGAGTGATCTTGGTTTTATTTTATGTCTTCGTTGTGTTAGTCCACTCAGTTCTAGATCTATGGTGGTTTTTAATGGATCTTATATTATGCATCCTTTTAGTGTGGTTTTCATTCAGATCTATATAGATCTGAATAATTTGTATTATGGTATCTATCTCCAATGGCCTTTTGATATGAAGCAAGTGACACTAATAATGAATTTTGAGTGGAGGGTCACAACGAGCCAACAGATGATACGGAGAGTTCTATTGAAGCGCACAATAATGGTGATTTATATGATCTCCTTATTATGGGTTAATTTCGCGAGGATGCTAGTGTGCTAAATTCCTCCAATATTTTACAACAGTTTACTATGGTTCATGCTTTGTACTCAAAAACTCTTTGATGGATATTGTACTATCTTGATATTATCAATGAAAGTATCTTTCTTTTCCAAAAAAAAAAAATTACTTACTTGGAATTCCACCTAATTTCACACAGATTCCCATTCATATAGAAAATGATTTTTTTAAGGAAAAAATGTAAGTCAAACTATTATGATTAAAATGGAAATTAATTTTTTGTAATAAAAACTAGGCTCTTCAAGAGAATAATATTAATAAAAGCTAAAAAGCTTTAATTACAATAAAGGCACAAAGAATTACAATTTCAAACTCCTCAAAACAATTGACGAAAAATAGATCGCAAACACAACAGCAAAAAGATTGTGTGCTATCATAATTCTTTAAGAGAAAAAGATAACAAGGACCATCAGCAAACAATTACCTTCAACTGCTACTGGACTGTATTCTTGGCGGGTAAAGTACTATGATTCCAATAACAAATGAGATCCATGCCTAAAAAAAAACACATCTGTATTATAGATCAAAATCAGAAGAAAAAATTCTCAAATTCAAGATCTGGTAAACAGAATATAAGTTCACATAGATCAAAGATCAGGTGGTACTCTAACCATATCTAAATTTAGACTTAATAAAAAATTAAAGAAAACAGAAAAATCCTTCATCCCTAAAGGAGATAAGGGAAGAGGAGGGGAAGCCGGAGAAGGAGATCAAAGCACTCACTCTCCAGCCTATTATAAGAGCTACGATAGAGGTTTTTGGAGAAAGAAAGAGAAAGGAGACTAGTCAAAATGGAAATTAACTGAATCATTGTGATTCTGTATGATTTCTAATATTGTCTTTTGTCTATGTTAGAACTTCAATTAAAAATATGATATATATATGTATATATATATATAATTTATCACCAAATAGGCCACATTGGAATATAAAATGTTCATAAAACTTTGATTATGTAACGCCCCAAGTTCCATATCGGGTATATTCTGGGAAGATCATAGGTATTTAAGTGATGGTCCACGAGCCCAAAAGTACTTTCAAGTTAGAACTTTTGGGTGAGGCCCAGTGGTGTTATATTTGGTATCAGAACTGACCTAGTCCATACCTATGTGGGCCTTGGAAGGCTGCCACGGGCCGAAACTGTGGTGAATGTGGACCCCGCCTTTAGGAGTTATATGTGGGCTATTGAATGTGGACCCCCTAGCGAGGACGCTAGTCCTTAACAGGGAGAGATTGTAACGCCCCAAGTCCCACGTCGGGTATGTTCTGAGAAGATCATAGGTATTTAAGTGATAGTCCATGAGCCCAAAAGTACCTTCAAACTAGCACTTTTGGGTGAGGCCCAGTGGTGTTATAACTTATGTTTTAAATCAATAACCTAATTTTTGCAAAGTTATGTCCTTCGTGCATGGTTAGGCAAATAGGCCATGATTTAGATTAACTAGAATAATCACTAGAATATACTTTCTTTATTTAGTAAAATCATTGTCGCATTGTTGTGCACTTTTTTTATTTATGGTTAGGTATTTCTCAGGAAAAGGGAACCCAAAAAAAAAGTAATATTTCTCTGCCACTTTCTTAGGTCATGCAAACACATATTGGATGATGTTGGAGATCCCAATAATATCTAAATTTTTAAAATAATACATTATGGCCACTAGTGCTAATACTATATGATGTGTTTTTTATTACGAGATGGTCATTATACTATGCATCAGATTGATCCGAAGTAGAACTTAATTTATTAATAATATTCAGTCAATAACAGGTAGATATGTCATATGGTATTGGTCACTAGTGCCATTGTACTGCTCAAAATTTAAATATTACATGTCACATATGAGTTGTCACTAATCTTATAACTCAACTTAAATAAATTTAATATCAATATCCATCAATTGAATGGTGATAACTCATATATCATATATCTTGTAAAAATTTGTAATACCTAGCATTATTCATATATTTATATATAGTATGCGATGTTTATTTTTGTAATGAATTATGAAGATGTAGTTAATATATATATATATATGAGCACCAAATAAAATTCATTCACATTCTGGAGTTTATCCATAAATAAATGAGTATTGCCACATTCTGGAGTTTATCCATAAATAAATGAGAATTGCCATAGATGGTAGTCCTTTGAATCTCTTTCTAATTGGGAATTTGAATTTTTTTTTTTTTTCGCTTTTTCTATGTCTTTAAACAATCCTTCCATTTTGGAAAGTATAACTCCACTCAAATCTAGATCTTTGGCGATTTTAGTCTATTCAAATTTTGATAGGTGGTGATATTGGTTTTATTTTATGTTTTTTTTTTTTTTCATTTTAATCCATCTAGATTTTAGATTTATGGTAGTTTTCAGTTGATCTTATGTTTTTGATCCTTTAGTGTATTATCATATAGATCTATAACAAATCTGACTCATATTCGGCTAATTTGTGTGATGGTATTTGCTCTCTAATAGTATTTAGATTTGAACCGAGAGACACTAACAACTGATGTTAAGTGAAGGGTTATAATGAGCCAATAAGAGTTGAGAACTCTGTTGAAAAATCGCAACAATAGTGATCCATATGAGTTTTCTTATTCTGGATCGATTTTATATAGAGATCTTGTATTTTTCTATTATTCGTTAAAGTATTATTCCTTTAAAATATATATATATACACTTATATTAAATCTGAAGCAGATAGAAACTAAAAAAATGTGATAGCTTCTTTGATCAGTATTCTATTTTTAAAATTTTTAGAAAATTCCTAATTTAACTCTTATTTTTTCATGATATGATTGGTCCTATATATTATAATTTTTCCATGCTATGATTGGTTGTAATATATGCATGTATTATATAATATTATATTTAATTTTTAATATTAATGATATCTTATATTAAATTTAGTTCATCGAACAAATAATTGTGCTATATTTGTTTCATCAAAATAAATATAGAGATAAATATATTGTTGTAATTCATTGAACCTAACTTTAAATTAGACTTAATATATGCAATATTAATATTAACTCGTGCAACGTGGTATAATATATATATGGGCAGCATATAAAAATTAATACACGTTCTAGGGGTAACCCATAAATAAATAAATAAATAGTATTCGCTGAATTGGCATTGCCATCTATATATTGGTTAAGTTACTCCGTATATCTATTTTATTATCGTTCTGGTGGGGAAGTCAACGCAATCTTTCGTTGACATTTGATAGCGTGTAAACTGTATATGTATTATTTACTTACAAGTTTGGCGGTAAGCATCTTCTGCAATCTGCAACAGAGGGAGAAAGTGAACGACATAAACAAGCAGGGAGTTTATTTGGCCGAATAACGTTTTCCGTCAATTACCCAAAAAAAAAAAGAAAAGAAAACATACACGTGGCAATGTTTGATTGGGTGGCAGCAATTGGGGACGTACTGAACTACTGATCTCGATCCGAAAATTAAGCCACAAGCACCGTATTATAAGCAACATGCACATGTGTAACTAGGTTGCAGTGCTCTCTTTTTTTTTTTTTTTTTTTTTTTTTCAACATGTCATGTGTACTATACGTATATACCGAATACATAGACATGTTTTAGTTAACAACCTATCAAAAAAAGGAGCATTAGTAATATCATCATAGACCAAAAAGAAGAAAATAGCAGAGCTGGTTTTCATACCCCATGCGGCTAGAGGCCACATCGCAGCCATGCTTGAGTTGGCGAAGCTCCTTGTCACTAGAGACGCTAGTCTTTCCATCACAGTGCTGATCATGAAGCTTCCTGGGAACCCTAACCTCGCGGCCTACACCGATTCTCTCGTCGCTTCGAATTCCATTTCCGAACGCATCCGGTTCATCGACATCACGCAGCCGGAGGACAAGATCAACTCGGCGGAAACCAACCCCCTTGTCTTCGTCGATTTGTTCATTAAAAGCCACAAACCTCACGTTAAAAACGCCGTCACCGATCTTTTCCAGACCGATAATAGTCCTCGTCGGCTGGCCGGGTTTGTAGTTCACATGGCGTGGACAGAGATGATGGACGTGGCTAACGAGTTCAAGGTTCCCACGTACGTGTTTTGGCCATCCCCAGCAGGGTGGCTTGGCCTCAATTTTCATCTTCAAGCTCTTCGCGAAGAAAGGGACATGCATGTTGATTTGAAGAACAAGTTGGCCAATGACTACACTAATGGTGGTGAGTTTTTGGTGCCGAGTTTCGCAAACCCGGTCCCAACGGGTGTTATTCCCTCTATGGTGTTGGACAAGTCGTCCGCGGACGTATTTCTTACTTTTGTTAAAAGGATTAGAGAAACCGCTAAGGGTGTGATCGTAAACACGTTTGCGGAGCTCGAATCTCATGCGGTCGGTTCCATGATCTCCGACGGGAAATTACCGGCGGTCTACTCCGTGGGACCCATAGTGAACCTCAAAGGTGAAGGCAGCCATGCGTTTTCAGTAGGAACGGAAGCACAGGACAACGAGAGCAATATCATCGAGTGGCTTGATGACCAGCCTGATTCGTCGGTGATATTCTTATGCTTCGGCAGCTGCGGAAGTTTCGGCGAAGATCAGGTGAAAGAGATCGCTACCGCTCTAGAGCGAACCGGGCTGAGGTTCTTGTGGTCGGTACGCCGCCATCCGGGCTTGACCAATAAGGATAGTACTACTACTACTACTAAACTCGCTTTCGCAAGCGATTTCGTAGATCCGAAAGAAGTTGTGCCGGAGGGTTTCCTTGACCGAACGGCCGGTGTTGGAAAAGTCATAAGTTGGGCTCCGCAAGTGGCCGTCCTGTCTCACAGGGCGGTCGGCGGGTTCGTGTCGCATTGTGGGTGGAATTCTCTGCTGGAGAGCCTGTGGTTCGGCGTCCCTGTTGCCACTTGGCCATTGTTCGCTGAGCAACAGTTGAATGCGTTTCAGATGGTGAAGGAATTTGGATTAGCAGTGGAGATCAATACTGGTAGTTCCAGGGTTGGTGATAAAGGAGTGGTGAGCGCCAAAGAAATCGAAGATGGAATAATGAGGGTTATGGAGACTCATAGTGATATTAGGAAGAGGGTAAAAGAGATAAGTCAGAAGAGTAGAAAGACTATGATAGAAGGAGGGTCGTCCTACTCTTCATTGGGCCGTTTCGTAAGTGATGTGCTTGAAAATTTGTATTAACTAATTGGAAAAACTCACTAGCTAGCGATGTACTATCAGAAAAATGCAAGCTAAGGAACTGGTTTCGTACCATAGGTATGTTCACGTGAATTTCACATTTGTATATGTGTGCAGTGTATACAAAATTAAAGCGCCAGTTGTATTCCATTTGCTCAACACATTAGCTCATTTGGATTTTGCATGTATCATTTGTCTTTCTAGTGTATCCTTAATTATATACTTGATTAAGAAGAGGATCTTAGATGGAGAATAAAAGGTACAAGCAATATGCACCAACGTACAGCTCCTCGATAGTATATGCACTTGTTAATATTGCACGGTACCTGTGAGAAACGTAAATGATGAGAAAGGTGATCATTAGTGAATGTAAAGAAACAATCCATCTTACAACCATGGAGCAGTTATAAGGAAATAAATAGAAGGGAGAATATTTTACATTTATATATACATATATAAGTTGTGCTCATAAGCTAAAGGAAGAAATGATCTAATCACCCTATATAACATATATTTACAAGATGTCAACAAAATCATAGATTCTTCCATCTTTTTATCTTTTATATATCAATAGCAGAGAATAAATATCCAGAACACAGCATACTATATGCAGCTCAAATTAACTTTATGATATTGTAACTGTACTATTACTTGTGCAGAATTAGTTGAAAAATTACATTTCGTCCGGCCATTTCAAGCGGCCAGTATACGTTTGCATTTTGTAAAGTAGATCCAAAGTCATGTTCATTGCTACATCTTTGTTGTATAATGTTGTAGGAATTTCAAAGTACAAGAGTTGAGATTGGGCTTTTGAAGGCTTTGTGGGAATTCCAAATGGGTTTTTAACACTTTTACCTTTAAAAAAAAAATAGAGTATTCATAAATGGCCTTTTTTTAAGATCAATTTTAAAAAAAGCTATTTTTTACACCTATGACCTATATAATCAATGACCATTTTTAATTTTATTTTGACAAATGACCATTTTTCAGTTGATCTATTTTTTATTAAATCAATTTTTGAAAAAGAAAATCACTTTTTTGAAAAATAAATCAATATATTTTGATATACTAAATATGAAAAATGATCTTTTTTAAAATAATTTTTAAAATTCGGTCATTTTTTAACAGTGTCTGAAAAACAGTCATGTTGCAAACTATGATCCAAAATTCGGCCATTTGGCTAAAAATCCCAAAGAATTACATAAATACGGTGGGTCAGTTTTTTTTTTCCCCCCAATTCATGTACTGTTTTTTTTAGAAACATACCACTTTTTGAAAAGATTTTAGAAGAATGTCATTTTTAAAAATGGTTACTAGTTATCAGTTATCAGTTATTTACTAGATATAAATACCTTTTGGTACTAGTTACTACTGCTTGAAAATTGATTACTCATTACTTATTACTATTTAAAAAAGAGTATTTTTCTTAAAAAATTTAAAATGTGGCATTTTTCTAAAAAATACAGTACTAAATCTAGAAAAAACTAAGCCCACCATAAATTTGCAATTCTTTTCTAAAATAGTGATGGCCTAATTTTTTCATTCCAAATTAGAATAGGAAAATTGATATAAATAGTAGTAATTATGACTAAAATATCTTTTTTAGTAGTATTTTAAAAAATGATTTTTCTAGTAGTGTTTTAGTGTTTTGTGACTCTATATGACGGAGAGTCACGTAATTTATGACTACTAATTCGTCTTAGAAAAATCATAATTTTATAGTCACAAATTGTGTGACCTATCGTCACACAATTTGTGACACTACTAAAAATATCAATTTAAAAATAAAAAAAATCATTTTGTGCCAAATTAGTACTAGCCAGGTCAATTTCCTATTAGAATAGGGAATTCGACGAGTACTAGAAGTTTTTGGGCCCAAACCATATATGAATACAATTAAGAGATAGAGGAAATTTGATTTTTTATGGTATTTTTTTCAAAAAAAATTGAAAAATCCCGGAATTTAAAATTATTCTGAAAAATTCCAGATTTAATTATAAAAATATCACTTTTAAAAATATTTATAAAAATACCACCTTTTATTGATTAATGAGATACTTAAGGTAACTAGTCGAGTTACCTGAGGTAACTCGAATAGTTACTTCAAATAACTAGATTGGTTACTCTAAGTAACTTTACTGGTTACCTCAAGTACCATTGAAAAATACCAAAATTAAGAGAAAAATGGTATTTTTCGAAATATTTTTTAAAAGTGTTATTTTTCTAATAATACTTTTAAAAAGTGATATTTTTCTAAATCAATCTGGATTTTTCAAAAAAATTAGTCCATCTGGGATTTTTCAATTTTCGGTATCTTGGGCCTAGAATTTTGTAAATAGCCCATATTTATACAAACCGTTTTTGTGCTTTATATTTCAAAAATATCCATTTTTAAAAATACCCGTTTTCGGGTAAATAGTTCATGTGTAAAATAGAGAAATTTAGGTGGATGACCAAAATTTTAAATTTGATTAAGTAGATGTCCACTTTTAAAATTTTATAGCTAAATGTCCAGGTATATATATTTTTACACTTGGTAGATACACATATCTACTAATTTTAGTTACTGTACTGAAATGCAATTGGTATATAATTTTTTATACTTGGTATATAAAATTTTACACTTGATATATATGTATATATACCGGACATTTTGCTATAACATTTGACAAAAGGACATTTACTGAAATTTAGCCCAAAATTTGGTCATATTTCTATAAGCTCCTGTAAAATATGTGTGGTACATATTTACAATATAAATTTTTACCCATAATTTATATTTACAGTGTAAATTACCTATGATATACATTTCAAAATGTATATCAATTTTTAAATACAATTTTTATATATGAAATGTATTCTATAAAATACATGTGGTATACATTTCTTCAAAAATAAGTATTTATGAAATAAAAATAAAAAACGAGTATTTATAAAAATATATTTAAGAAAATGAGTATTTATGAACTTTTCCTATTAATTAAAACCACTTGTTATATAATTCTTTTTTGAGAAATTATGTCTGGTGTTATTTTTCTGTCTACTAATTTAGCAAATGTCCATTATTTTTAAGTTATAGCTATATGTTCATTTCTTTTATATTAATAAATAATCATCTTACAAATTTTTTTACTTAATTAACCATTTCTTTATGACAGAGTTCTCTCAGAAAGTTGGAAGTATTCGACTCGACAATTTCCACCATTGTTCCCGACCATCCAAACTCAATTTTTTTATCGTCTTTCTCTCTCGAGATCATTAGAGCTTATTATCTTCCACCATTGTTTCCGACCATTTAAGCTCAATCTCTGCCACCGTTCAATCTCCTTTGACGTTGTTCGATTTATGTTGTCGTTCAATCTCTGTATATGTCGTTCGATCTCGGAGCTTGCTTGATCTTTGTCTCTCTCCCTCTCTCTACTGAGCAAGTATTGATTAGTTTTTATTTAGAATCCATTTGGTTTTTAGAAAGAATCCGATGAGAAAGAAATTTATTTTTCGTACATTTTTGGTTTTTCTGTTTGTTCCTTTGAGTGATGTTTATACAAAATTTAGTACTTGAATATACCTTTGTCATCAGTTAATTTTCATTTTTTCAGTTGAAATTGCTTTGATAATTAGTGTATAATTTTTTGTTCGTAGTATATCAATTTTATGACCAGAAATATCAATAATTATACACTATGCTCAGAAATATATGTACCAAGACATATTACATATATACCAAATACCTAAATTCTCAAAAATCCAAATAATTTTTAAAAGATATATCAATATACATATACCATATTTAAAACTATATATACAAGAAGTGAAAATTTATTTACTGAACACCTGAGTTCTCAAAACAGAGCCCAAACAATTTTCATTACGTACATAACTATATATATTATGCTCAGAAATATATGAACCAAGACATGTTATATAAATATACCGAATACCTAAAATCTCAAAAAGTCCCAAACAGTTTTTAAAAGACACATCAACAAATATACCACACTCAGAACTATATTATCACAGTTATAAATTTATTTATCGAATACCTAAGTTTTCAAAACAAAGCCCAAATAATTTTTAGCAGGTGTATAAACATACATAACATGCTCGAAATATATGCACCAAGGCATACTACATATAGACCGAATACCTAAATTCTTAAAAAATTCAAACAATTTTTAAAAGACACATCAATATATATACCATACTAAGAACTATATACACCACAAGTAAAAACTTATTTATCGAACACCTAAATTCTCGAAACAAAGGCCAAACAATTTTGATTAGGTAATAAACATGTATAGTTGTATACTATGCTAAAAAATAGATATACCAATCCCAAAAACATAGCTACCAAACCTTCACCATTACATCTAACATGCGTACGTCGGCTCATTTCACCAGGCCCAAATCCAGCCTACTCCCCAGATGGCCAATTCAAGATGTACCAACAATCACAAGACCATGAGTAAGTTCGACACCAAAGTCAATAGCAGCAAGGCTTCTGTTCTGTGCCGAAGCTCTCAATGACGAAGTCGATCAATGTGAAATCGAAGTCCCCGCATTTTGAGAGTCGCCGACTGGCAATAGTGAGGAAGAGGAAAGTGAGGGAAGATGAAGGTGAAGGCAGGGTTTTGTGAGAGAGAGTATTATTGTTCGTGTTTAAGCAGGCAGGGCATTCCCGACTTGGATTTTCAACGGGAATTATGGTGGACTATTTTACTCTAAATTGTAGAATTGGGTTCTTTACTGAGTTTTGGATTCAAAAAGGCCTATATACCTATACTATGCAGCCCTTTTTTTTTTTTTTTTTTTTACTTCTAATGACTTAATTATGACCTTTGTATTTTATTATCGCTACCAATCATTTAAAAAAAAAAAAAAGAGAGAGAGAGAAAACGTCTTCTAATCCAAATGATTGAATTTTAAATTCAGGTTTAAGAAATGACAGTTTTCAAACACTACAAAAAATGGCCAAAGTCATCAAAGAATTTGCAAAATAGCCGAGTTAATCAAAAAAGGCTAAAATAATTCAGTTTTTAAATGTTTACATCAGTTATGAAATTATAAAAAAGAATTAAAAAAAAATTAGATATTGATAAACTTAATATAGAATTGATATACTAACATACAATATAAGTATAAAAACTATGCACTAGCATAAAAACTAATATACTTATCACATAAATTAAAGATGGTATACAGATGGTATACAAATAGATGCACCCAATGTAAAAATACAGATGTACAATCTATCTCAAAACATGTAGAAATATAGCTAATTAAATTAGAAAGACCATTTAATTTACTTCTAGGATCTAAAATAAAAGCAAATAAATATAATAAAGGAATTGGAAACCAATATTTCAAAAATACTTCTTGCATACGTATTATAATCGGTTCAAATATAGGGTCACATCTTGCCTTACAAAATATTTCAGCAATAAAAAAGATATGACGTAAAATAATTGGAGAAGTAGGATAATAAATACCAGATAATGCAACAGTAGCTTCATAAAAAACGTCTAAAAATTGTACAAATTTTTCACAAATAAAC
>JXTC01000213.1:294099-310819 GCA_002914845.1 Trema orientale
ATAAAAAAAAAAGAAAAGAAAAGAAAAGAAACCCACCATAAATTCTCATTTTTCTAAACTCATTAAAATGTATATACACACAAAAGAAAAGATATTTAAAAAAAATCAAGTGCAAAAAACAAAATTAAATGAGGATTAGTTCCTGAACTAAGCAGAAAGTCTCACTTTGGTCCTTAAACTTTACATTGTGTCACATTGGTTCTTAAACTATGAAAAATGTTTCATTTTAGTTCTTTTTGCTCTACATGTCATTTGGTTATTAACAGAATGAGTACATGAGTTACATTTCTTATTATATATTAGTGATTTCAATAAAACATCACAATTTGGACAATTTTATATTGCATTCTTGCTCAATTTGTAACTAATTTTTATTCAACTAATTAATTTAAAATAATTTAATTCAGGTTCTAATCTCTTTATATTTCTGGACTGTGCTTGAAATAAGTACAATAAAATAGTAAAAGTGTCATATGTGCTCATTTTGTTATGAATAAAACGAAATATATAACAAAAAGGACTAAAATAAAATTTTTTTAATAATTTAAGTACCAAAATGACGCAATTTATAATTTAAGGACTAGATTAAGATTTTTTTTATAATTTAAGGACCAACAAGGTTATTTATCCATTAAATGATTCTAAGGATCTCAACTAATATCCTGAATTTTTTATACCAAACACGTGTTATGTGAGAAGTCAACGTGTCACTATTTAATATAAGGATAATAATATTAAAATATCCTGGCTTTTAACTTTTCTACCAAAAGAAAAAAATGACTTTTGAATATCTGCAATATAATACCCTTATTTTTAAATATCTGCAAAGTAATACCTTCATTTTTAGATTTCTGCCAAATAATACCCTAGTTTTTAAATTTTTGCAAAATAATACCCCACTTTTGAATTGTACAAATTTCTTACAAATTAATACCCTAACATTTGAAATTCCTATAAATTTATAACCTTAATGCTCAATTAGTTGATTTTAATAATAAAAAAATGATAGTAGCCATCATCAACTTAATTGAAACTTATTAAACAATAATAAAATTTCTGAAAAATATTTGTAGTTAGCTTATTTCACTTTTCTTTCAAAAAAGAAAAGTAAAAAATTAGAACGAGAGGTAAAAATAATTAATTGTAAAAAAAAAAAACATGAGAGGAAAAAAAAAAAACAAATTTGTGTTTTTTTAGCAATTAACCAAAAAATGTAGTCATAAAATAATTTCTGATAATGTACTAATATCTAAACATTTTTAATAAATTAATGAGAGGTGTTTGGATCTTTTAATTTGCTCATAGTATAAATATACAAATAAAACAAAACCTGAGGGTATTAATATACAAAAATCGTATACGTAACGGTATTAATTTGCAGAATTCAAAAATGAGGATATTAATTTACAGAAATCATAAATGTGAAGGTATTAACTTACAGAATTTCAAAAGTGAGATTATTAATTTGCAGAAATTCAAAAGAAGTATTTTTTACAATAAAAAAGTTAAAAGTGAGAGTATCTTTACGTGATTAACCCTTCAATATATATGTTACAATAACAGGTTATAACTAAAACTTTATAATATTCACCAATTGAACGGTGACAACTCACATGCTATATAAGTTAATACTAGAAAGTTAAGATAACAGCTGGAATTCATGGCATTCTTCTTATGAATTGACAATATGTCTCTTTTAAAAGAAATAAGTCAGATCTACTATGGTCATTTCTGCTCAACACTTGATTACGTTTTCTCACGTAAGGCAATAGTGTAACAACGAAAATTTCGAGTAGTATATTATTAAAGTTAAAAGTTCGTGGCGACAAATTGATATTATAACTATAATTCAAAGACCACAGGTGAAATTAACTCTATAAATATTTAAAGTTGGCATAGTTTAAAAACAAAGGGAAAGCCAGATAAATGGAAAAGAAACAAGGACAACCTAACTTGAATAGCTGATGGTTGAATTTCAAATTAATAAACCTCCCACAACAAATGAATACATTGATCAATAAGTACAAGTAGAAATGTATTGTATATAGACTACGCGTTCAAAATTTAGCAATCAAATATATCCTAAGGAACACAAACTGGCTACTTCTAGATAAAATTCCAACAGGAAAGAAAAAACGAATAGCCAAAAAAGAAAATAGAAGAAAGGAAAACATTGAGAAACTTACATCAAAGACATATGAATCTCTTGGTCCAAAGCAGGGTTCAGCCAAACTTAAAATGCCTTTTCTAGTGTCTTGGAACATGATACACCAGAAAGCACATCCTGTTCAATCCCATCTCCGAAATTTTTGATTTAGTTGGTACTAATCCAGAGAATAGAGATACCAAGTTCATGACACCAGACTTTCTTCATTTCACAAACTATACAGAGCAACATCCTACTTTTTTCACAGCCGATACATCATCTTTGCTGCCAACATTAATGGTTTGCCCCTTGGGCAAGGCCGCTGGGTCATCTCCAATGTCGAGAGCTTTCTTGCTGACAACTCGATATATCTGTGTGAGCACTTCAGTGAAGGCATTTTCAACATTCAAGGACTCTAAGGCAGAGGTTTCCATGAAGAAGGTGTTCTCTCTTTCAGCAAATGCTGTGGCGTCCTCTGTGGAAATGGCACGCAAGTGACGCAAGTCTGCCTTGTTTCCTACAAGCATAACCACAATGTTGGAATCAGTGTGATCCCGGAGCTCCTTCAACCACCTCTCCACATTCTCGAAAGTAACATGCCTAGTAACATCATAGACAAGCAATGCACCAACAGCTCCTCGATAATATGCACTCGTTATTGCACGGTACCTATAAGAAAGATAAATAATGAGAGATCATAAGTGAATGTAAAGAAAAAATCTTTCTTACAAACATATGAAATAAATCTCTCTAACATTAAACCATTGTCTACATGATTTTACAGCACCACGAAATAGATAGGAGAAAAAAAATGTACGAGCAGTTCAGATGCTTTAGGAAAAGAAGGTTTAATTACTCAGTTTATACAATTAGTACACGATGCTACAATTTCAACTGGTTTATAGCTTCCTTGTGGCTTTTACGAAAACATCTCCATCATTTTCACCTAAAGAAGGAAATTAATTTCAACAGCTCAACACCATATGTTGTTCAAATCAACCTAATGATATAGAAATTATATTATTACAGAGTTAAAGCATGAAACTCCCTCATGTTGAATCCTGTAATTTTACGAGGTAGAAACTCTAACATATTGCTAGGTAGGCGAGGTCTCAACGAGGAATCGAACCCCAGACCTCATAGCCTAACCACTCGACCTACCCTCATGGGTTGCCAATATATGTTTCTGAAAAAGAATCCAAACTCTCATATGCTTAAGTGCATCTATTCCATACTCAATATAAGCTTAAAGGCTAAACCTAAACAACTTAAAAGATTTTTTCCCAGGTAAATAATCATTTGATCCATCTCCAAAACAAAGCAGCTTGTCAATATTAAATGGAGTTAGCTCAGATAGCATACCCTGAGAGCATCACACTTTCAACATCTAGCTCTTACTGAATATTTGAAACAACAGATCAAAAAGATGACATTTAGAAACCAGGAATCGAATATCAAACGCAATCAAAATCCAACAATAAATCTTTAAAAGCCAGATAAACATTAAATAACTCCCATGTTCCGTCCAACAAACAACTACAACCACATGATTGCCGAAAAGAACAAAATGATTAAGGATTCACCACATCACACATTCACGAAAACAAGATATAAGAACATCTTTTCCACACATTACATATATAAACTCAAAAACTTCCCATAAAAATTCAAAACCATATATTCCACAAGGTATAAACAAAAATCATCAACAACCCATTTCGTATAATGGAAAACAAACACGACCCACGATATTAAAACAATCAAACTCTTGAAAAACGCCACGATCCGAGACCAACCCTCGTAAGACTAATAGGAAAACTAAAAGAGAAAAGGGAAATTTATTAGATTACCTCTCTTGGCCAGCAGTGTCCCAAATCTGGGCCTTGACGACCTTATCATCGACCTGGATGCTACGAGTGGCGAACTCGACACCAATGGTGGACTTGGATTCGAGGCTGAACTCGTTCCGGGTGAAGCGAGACAAGAGGTTCGACTTGCCCACGCCCGAGTCGCCTATCAAAACGACCTTGAAAAGGTAGTCATAGTCGTCGTCCGTCCTGTACGCCCCCATTTGATTCAATTCTTGATTTTTCTTTCCTTTTTTTCCCTTTTTTTTTTTTCTAGACTTCTATCTCAGATTCGTAAATATTTTTGGGCAAAATTTTATGTAGGAATCTAACATAAAATGGGAAAGATTAAAGATCCGATCTTGGCATTTTTAAGAGAGAGAGAGAGAGAGAGAGAATGTGTGTTTGTGTTTGTACCGTTTGAACAGAGAGAATGAGAGCTGGATATTGGATACAGCGCACGGGAGGGAGAGACATTCAAACCTTAATAATAAATAATAATTTGCTTTTTTATTTATTTAGTGAAAGAATTTACTTTTAATATTAATTAGTTACTATGACTTTTCTCTTTTAATATTTCTTAACTACATCTAGTGGCTAGATCTTTATAGCTACTTTATTAGGAAAATATTAAGAGGGAAACAAGTTGTTGCTGATTGACCAATTTGCAAATTGGTATCCCACAACGTTAACGGTGTTAGATTATATATATAGATTGTTAATCTAATAGGTTTTTTTTTTTTTTTAATACCTTTTTTAGCCGTTAAATCATCATCTAATGGTAATTTAATGGCTATAATAAAATATATAAAAAGACGTGCATCATTAATGTTATTTCTCTCTCTCATTTTTTACTATAAAAAATGGCCAAAACGATACCTATGTATAGATAAAAAAAAAATACTACTGGATTGGTGCCCATATATATTCGGTTTGAAAAATGGAGAGAAAAAGGAGACGTTACATGCTCTTTGGATGTAACCAAAGGAATTCCAACCCTATCTAGAAATGTTTACTAAGGACCTTATTGGTGTTAAATTATATATATATTTTTTTAAAAAAAAAGAGGAAGAGAGGAGCGACCAACGTGATTACTGTCAATTGGCATGACCAAAAGAGTATTCGCTAAGGACCTTAGTGGTGTTAGATTATACATTTATTTTTGAGATTGAAAAAAGAGAGGAGGGGACGACTAATGTGGCTACCCTCCTCACTAAGCGATGGGGTACATCATATAAACTATACCAAACAACTAACAAGAATAGCACCTTAGCGAGATAAGATCGGAGCACCCTCCATCAGGAATTAGGCTAACAGAAAACAAAACATTCATATTTAAGACTTCCGAAGAAACTACCCAACACTCAAACCCACAACCTTAAGCTTCTAGGATAAATACATTAGCACTACACCATTCATTCGATAGTTTGGATTATATATTTTGGACTTCGTCAACAACTCTTGTGTATACCGTTTTATGTTTATTTATTTATTTTTTTTTTAAATATAAGCACTAGATAATTACATTTCAAAATTCAAAATCAAGTTTAATACTTGTGTCAGCTTTTTTAGCTAACAAGCGGACACAACATTGGGCAATGGAAGAGCCTATTCTAAAAGGACACAATTATCTATAATTACATGTTAAGCATCTCTGATTCTATAGTAAACAACATAATTTTGACGAAGGAAAAGTTCACATAGTCCGATAAGACTTTGTCCACGATGCGACTTAGTTCAAGTGGTTGAATATGACCTATGTTGGCTTTAAGTGAAAAGTAATTTTACTTCGAAAATTTGACGGCATGACATTTGTGATTGAATACACGTTGATCGTGGTTAGACATCAGGAGGCTTGTGAGTCTAGGAATATTATACCCATTTCAAATCATATCAGAATTGAGTAATATATAAATTTTATAAAAATAAAATATAACATGTTCAAGATCAAATGATTTCAATGCGAAAAAAGGAATGGATGATAATAGAACTATTTTAAGACAAAATAACTTTTTTAGGACTGCTTTAATGAGAGCAACTTTTTTAGAACTAATTATTCTACCATGACGATCACAATAACACTACTATTAGTTATAGATAGTATGACCATCTATATCATCATTAAGATATTTGTGACCAACAGTAATTATAATTATGACTAGTCATAAAAATATGACTAGTGCTAGAAAAAATCACTTTGAAAAGTGATTATAAAAATGTCATCAGAACCCAAAATTGATCCAAATTCCTTCCAAACCCCAAAAGCATATCAGCAGAAATGATGGAATGTATGACACAACTTGCAAGGCTTGTGCGGTGAAGTTTCACCAAATTAAAGGTAGAGGTCGTCGTTTCTTTACAAATGCAACCATAGAAAACCAATAGAGTGAGATGAAATATCGGACAAACTTAAAAACAACGACGTTGAACAGCTTCAAAGTTCAACCGCACAAACGAGGCGAGAAAATTAGGATTCTCCAGTCATTCTCTTCATTAATTTATTCAAAGCAAATTATAAGCAAGTCCTCAAATAAATTTCCACAAGCATAGCATTTTTATACCAGAACAGCCTACAAATAAGATGGTACATTTTGAAACTTAAAAGACGTATAAGCTTATGTTGTTATACAACACTAAAAGAATACATTTTCTTTTCTTCTTTTTACTGCCATTATTGTTTCTGAACAGATATCTAAAAGAATGTATCTCCTTTAGTATTATAGATGTATTACACCAAAATTGAGGTGGGGTAAATAATTAGTAATACATTGAATGTGTCAAGTAAAAGTACAAAACTTCATGAAAGAATCGACTTTCTATTCCTTCGGCTTTTTACTCATACTTTTACGTTTGTTGACATCCAGGTACTTCTTCCTTAACCTGATTGCCTTTGGTGTAACCTACACATAATTCAACGAAATGTCAAAAATGCAATGCCACCATACAAACCACGGCTAACAGATAAGAAAGTGATGAGGAAGCCAGGATCAGCAATACAATTCATTAAAAAATTAATAATGAAAGAACATTTTCCATTTTGGAATTACTAATTTACGTCTTTGTATACTATCAACATAATGCAATTATACTAAATTGCCTATAATTAACGGAATCAAAAACAGGAAAATTACATGATTGAGTGAGCTTACCTCAATAAGTTCATCAGAGGCAACATACCCTATGGCTTCTTCAAGAGTCATCTGCAACCAAATAAATTCGAATATAAGTAATGACAAATCCAATGTAAAAGTCAATGAAGCTTTCACTTCTCCAAATTTCTATTCATCCTATTTTATTCTCATCCTATACGAAGTATAGTACTTGTTTTCGACATAGAGGAAGGGGGTTGGTTTGCCAAGGACAATCAGTCCAATTATATTTCCAACAAAATGGATACTTCTCAATGTAATCAACAATCAAATTTTTTATACAAGTTCCACACTTGATTTTTTAGTTATGCACAAATCAGAACATAGTGCACAATGCCTATGTGTGTGTGTGGGTAGATTCATAGCAGAAGGGGCGGGCGTTTCTGCGTCAAGGCTACAAAACAATGACAAACCTGAAGAATGGCTAAATAATGCATTTAGCTATGCCATAATCGCAACAAAGGCACCAACAAAATATGATACACAAATACATACAAGGCGAGGAGGAGATAGTTTCACGTTCTCGTCCTTGGAAGCTGCACGCACATTAGTGAGTTCCTTGGTCCTTACTGGGTTGACCTATGTCAAGGCATTCCATCCAAGGTCAGTTATCAAGGCATATGGTGCCCCATAGCATTGCTCAAGAAAACAACATAATCCACAACATGGAAGGCAAGAAAATCTACTCCTTACATCTAGATCTGTGTCCCGAGAATGTTCACCAATAATCATGCCATCATATGTCTGCATAACAACAAGCAAAGATGCAACTGTTACTCAAGAGAAGATAAAAAATACACTTGCACTTCATGCCAAAAATTCTCAGAATAAATAAACCATTTTTATAATCGACAACCAGCAGTGGAACCAAAAAAGCCACAGTTTTTATACTCTTAATTCAGATCCAAAAGCCAGATTTTATCTTAAATTCCCATTATTCTTTTTCTCCTCGTGTTGGACCAATTTTTATTTAGCCTCCCAGTTTTGAGTTAAACACCCATAAAAATGGACAGATCAATAGAACGATATTCAATAAACAACTGTTGCACTGAAAGGAAAGGAACTCCATGAGTCCAATCTGTAATAACTACGAAAGTTTGGGAAGCAAAAAGACAGATGTAAATAAGTATAAATGTTTATCTATGAAACAACCTCCATTCCAGGGGTCACAAAAAGAGTTCCACGAGCTTCTAAACTCATCAGTGCATGAGCTGTGATTGTACCAAAGCCCATCGATACCTGTTCATTGACATAACAAAAAATAAGTATGAAAGTCAGTCACAAGGAGAGATTTTACCATCCTCCAGTATAAAAATCAGACCAATACCATAAATCCATATTACAAAATGCATCTACACTGGATATACACTACTTTAGGCATAATGAAGTCATAAGAAATTTAAGATGCAAGTACTTATGATATAATTTAAGGAGACTCGGAGAAACGGAGTATTTATGATGCAAAAGGTTCTGAAAAATTACAAGCCAAACAACGGGAAAGGATATAAATGAAAAACAGTCTAGAAGAAACAAGCATATCATAAATCAGATGGCCAAGATATGACGAACCAGAACTCCTTTCCTAACGTTTCCAAGGGCGCCTCGATGTTTTTCATATGCTGTAAGAAATAGATATCAAGAAGTATCAGCAAAATGGCTACAAAATTAAGAAAGGCAAACTGAGCGAAAAATATAACATTCTCTAAAATAAACTGGGAACAGGGAACCTCAAATGAATAAGTTTTGCTAATGATGCCAGAGAACAAGAAATGTTCAGATATGGTAACAAATACTTGAAGAGAACACGAGTTTTCTCGTTTGGGACAGCTTTACTTCTGCTTTTACACAGTAGAAAAAGTGAAGTTAAAGTCATAGCTTTTAGTATAGTGTTTGGATGGTATATTTGAAATTTTAATTTTTGGATCTATATAGTATTTCTTTTATATGAAAATATTATTTTTTTATTGAAATCCAAGAATAAGAATTTTCATATTTTCTTCGAAAACTCTTCCCAGAGAAGCCATATGAGTCTGGCTTTATCTAGAAGAGCTTTCAGAGCCCAGAAGCTCTTCTGATATTTCCCCCAAATATGCACAAAAAGCTGCTTTTGGGCTTAGGAAACCAAAAAGCAACTTCCAGAAGCCATGCCAAATAGAGTCTCCTCACATATACACTCTCGTTGTTTCCCCCCACTTTATATATACATGAAATTAATAAATGAAGAATCCTTGAAACAGCTAGAGAGAGAATTGTCATCCTTGGAGGGAAAAAACAGGAGGAAAAACACACATAAGAACACACAACAAACTAAAATCCATTCTTCTGCACAACTGAATTAAAACAAAAGGTATAGCTTCAAACTTTTCCAAGCAAGCCTGCAGTGGAGCTGAAAAGCAGCCAACAGACATCTTGTTGGAATTGCCCAACAAGAAACAAAGATTGCACACAAGCCTAACCATACATTTTATATTCCCTCTATAGCTATTAACCGTTTCTTTTCTCCGCATCTTGATTCAACTCACAAATAACTTAGAAACAAAGATTACTCTGATCGATTAAAACAAGGCTCAAGTGTTATACTTGCTGCTGCCACAGTTTCAGATATAGAGTGGTTCACAAAACAACCCAAAATTTGGAAAAGAGAATTGGAAAAGAGAACTTCCATCATATATTAAGACAAACATGTCTACAGCAAAGCTAGAACATTACATCGTAAGACTAAGAACTGTGCTTAACGATGAGTTGTTTGGTTTAGATTCAACAACTGATAACATGTGTTTGCACGTGCGTTGCATAGGTTCATCTTTGTATTCTTTACTATCACGAGAATCCTATTGTACTTCTAGTTCTCATACTAATATGACAAATATGCCATATATGTAGGACAAATCTTATTATAATTTAAAATTCCCATGTCCAATTTTCTTCAATCTATAAATGCACAGCAAAATAGAATCACAAGGAAGAAAAATGGGGCAGTAAGCAAAATAAATCATACTTAAGAAGGCACGATGCATAAATCCAGTTCCGCGGGTGTCACTGCTAAACACACTCCTGTAACCAACTAGACCCCTGAAGCAGAAAACAAAGAGAAATTACTTCTCATCAAAAGAAGTTTTTCGAAAATGATCATAACAAAAACAGCAGTATCATGGAATAAGGATATTTAATATAATAACTAACAATAGGTACCATAATGAATACTCAATGATGTTAGTTTATAAATGTCATTAGAACTCGGTCTCTCACTTGAAAGTAAGTAACAAGTACTAATTATGTCTTTAGTCGTATTGTAATGGAGAAACTTCCATATTTACAGAAGATTTAAACTACCACAACAGACCCCAAGGCAGCCAAAGCTTGGGATCTTCCATATTGTAAACAATACTCCCATCAATCAGAGAAATCTTTTACTTCAAGAAGAGTGGTTAGGAAAGACTATCAATAAAGTTTATGCTAAATGAAAAGCGAGACAGCTCAGAGAACAAAAAGCAAAGATATGCCCACTTAGTGCAATAATCACGCAACAATCACACATCATACAAAGTAATGTCATTCATAAATCATAACCGTGGCCCAAAATGGTGCCTAAGCTAAAATAGCTGAAGATAATCGAAGTCTGGATAACAGGATAACCTCGATGGGCATGTCAAAGTCAATCTAGTCCTGCCATCATTTCCTGGAACAGGACCCATGTCAGTAACCTCAGCTCGTCTATGAGATAGCGCTTCCATAATTAAACCAACATGTTCCTCATTTATCTGCAATAAAAAATAAATATAGGGGTTAGAAAATCTCACATGAGAAATTTAGTATAGTTTTACATTCTTACCTCAATAGTAACTTCTTCAATTGGCTCAAGCTTTTGACCATTTTCATTTTTGTACCTGGTTGATTCCAGCCATTGACATGAATATCAGGGAGAAAAAACTGCAGAATTTAACGACTCCTAAATTTTTAAAAGAAGTCCAAACCTATTAACCCAAAAGGAAAAACTATTGTCTTTTAATAAAACTGCTAATTACAAAAAGATGTTACTTTTTACAATTAAGCTAGTTAATGAATTCATAAGAACTAATACTCCCTGACTAGTTTTCTTCAGAATTCTTTTGAGAATAATAATAATAATAATAATAATAACAACAACAACAACAACAACAACAACACTTTAAGAAACATAAATCAATAAATAGTTTGCTTAAGAATAGAGGAAGTAAATTAATTTTGTGAATGTCATCCTCTGATGTAAGATTCACTTTCAGTGGACACAAAGATAAAACTATTTCAGCAAAGAAAGATCAACTGGTCTAGGATTCTTGGGAGTATGTGTGAGTGCGTTGGAGGGGCGGGGTTCAAATCCTAGTTAGGCCAGTTTACGTATTAATTTCATAATAAAAAATTTCAGCAAAGAAAGAAAAATAAAAAATAAATAAAAAGAGAGAAGAAGAAGAGAGGGGGAGGTGAGAGAGATAGGAAGGTACAAAGCTACAATTTAAGTAGCCTTACAGCACAAGAGAGCTAAAAGCATGAAGAATGAAGGTTGTTTGAAAAAGTTCATGTCATATGAAAACTTCCTTTTAAAGTATTTCATTAAAAGGGAGACGGAGCATAAAAATTTGAAATGAGTAATCCTAGGAAAAAGTTGCAACAAACTAGAAGGCTATCAGAGAATCAGAACACTGTCAGCTTTTATTACATGATACACAGCTGACAAGGATAAGAAAGACATCTCTCACCTTCAATTGCATGTTAAACACACTTGGTGAATCTACATTTTGGCAAAATTCCAAGAATTTTTTACACTTGGCTGCTAATATTTAGAAATTTCAAGAATCAGTAACAATATACTTTAGAACCTAAATCTCTTCAGTGTCTTCACCAAGATATTTTACTCTGGGCTTTTGGGAAATGAAAGTCAAGTGCATTAAGAATAGAATAACAGAACCAGAGGATTAACATAAGTATTCCGAAACTCACATGACTTTAGGTGGCGAGACAGACAGTTCAAAACCCTCACGCCTCATATTCTCAATTAAGATACCTGTTACAACATGAAAACTACAATCAACATAAATTTAAACTTACTTGCCAATGCAAGTCGATGAGCATTTGCAATTATCTATTCCTCTAAAATTAGTTTAAGAGAGACATACCTAGTTGAAGTTCTCCCCTACCCTGCACTTCAAAAGATTCTGATAAGCCTGGGATAACATTAATGGCAAGATTTGTTTCTGCTTCAGCCATTAACCGATCACCAATTTTTCCTCCAGTCAACTATGATTATAAGAGCAATTTCTGTTAGCTTGTGAAGGATGACATAATATACCATGCAAAACAAACATGCTTGTTATATTATGTCGAAGACTGTTTAAGCAAGAAAATCAAAATTCAAAGTAAGGCACAACATTGCTATGTCCAAATCAATATGTTATTGATTATTCTCACTAAGGAGGCCATGGTAGGCTACAAAAGTAACCTGTGAAAAAAAAAAAAAAAAAAAAGGAGCAGCAGAAACAAAACAAACAAACAAAAGCATAGGAAAAAAAAACAATTATCAAGCCTCTTCATGGGAAAGTAAACAGCAACAAAATTAATGATAAATAGAAGACTGAAAAAGAAAAAAGGAAGACATTTTTAATATTAATCTGATCATAAACTACGTCATCCCTGATTTGAAACTAGGGAGCCAACTTTTTATGGAAAGAGACAGTACTTTGATAGTATTCCCTGACCTTCATTTTTCTTACGACACTTAATTAAATGTAGACTACAAGGGCCTAGAAGGTTTAACATCAGAAGAGTCGCACTAAAGCCTTGTGTCTAATAAAATATAATGCAACAGGGAAAACCAAAGTTTTTTCTTTCTTTTTTTTTTTGGAAAATAAAAAATCATTGCGGCAGAATAAACAAGAATGGTCATCAATTGGTTCAGACAACTGAAAACCAAATAAGCCGGACCATGGCAGATAGTGAAAATGGTATGAAGTAAGTAGTTAAAAAAAGGAAACTTCAGAACTTACATGGGAACCATCACGACCAGCCAATGGCGAGTCATTGACACCAAAGGTCATGGAAATAGTTGGGGGGTCCAATTCAATGGTTGGCAATGCAGTTGTGACCTGGCAAATGCATACTTAAGTCAGTTCAAACAGAAACAAGGTGGCTGCTGTTTCTGCTATTTCAATAGGAAAAGGACAAAAACAATTTGCCAAAGTACAACCTTGGACAGCATGAAAAGAAAAGTAGAGTAGCCAATAATAATCTTTCTGCAAAAGTCTAGTGAAATAATTGAATGACCTAGTGTAAAACGTCTACTGTTGAGCCCCAAGGTGGCAACAACATACCAGGATAGAATAGATAGAACATTATACATAATTTTCTTATCCAATTGAAATGGACAAAGAGAAAAAGAAACAACAATTCAGTAAGACTAGGATTGCACAGCTGAGAGATAAGGGAGTGGGAGATGCTACCAACTCAGTGCAACAGATATACATTCCATTAATACCTCTACATTTGCAACTGTGTGGCCTATAGATGGACTTGCCAACCCAGCCATTGATATAATGTCACCCGCTCCAGCACTTTCAATTAGAGCCATGCTAGTACCCTTCTTTTTCATCAATTTTGTAACCTGTAAATAAAATAAAAATAAAAGTTAAAAAAAATTAGTAAATTGTGTCATATAATGGGCAAACAAACTTTTGAATTCGAAACAGCTCTAAGATTTCTCATGCAAACTAGAGCTTCTCAGTAAGAAAGTTATTAATAGTGAGAGAATATCACATAATATCGTCGTTTTGCATGCAAAATAATAGAAAACTCATCTAAATATCATATAGAGTTGTGGTTTTGGATGCAAAATAATATTTCATTTGGGTGAGCTGACCACCTTGCACAATCGATGAACACAAGTATAAACAGAAAAGAAACCAGAATATTGAATTGTGCGGTCCACGTTAGCCCTGTTTTGATATACTTAAAATCTTATCCTAACAAAATTAAAATAATCTATATGGTTGCCAAGATGCTTCTTTACTTTCAACTACAATCAAAAAAGCCTTCAAACCTTTCCTTCTTCAATTTTATGATCCCCAGAATCTTTCTTGCAAAGTCCATGGACCTTATCACCAACACGGATAACTCCAGAAGAAACACGTCCAGTCAATATGCGTCCAAGATAAAAATCCTTTTCCATCATAGAAACCTAATATGCAATATTGTGAACACAATTAAAACATATGACATTCAATGACATAATATTAAAGCTGATAAAAACCAGAAAAAGAATAATAGACATTTGGCAACAGAAAAAATTCACAAAATACCCATTTGCAACAATAAAATACACCCAAGGTCTACACAAATAAAGAGTAGTTGTATGACTCGTGACACACAAATTGAGAGTGTTACAAATTATATATTTAAGGGGAACTGCTAAAGTAAATTTAGATGTATATGGAAAAAGCACACCTCCGTAAAGAAAACACACACCAAAATAAAAGAATATATTATTTCAAGAAGATGCATCAAAATACAAATACCAACCATCATTTGGAAAGGCGCATCAAGATTTGCAGTTGGTGGAGGAACATGTCTTATGATGGCATCAAGCAATTGAGACATATTTCTCGCATCAGGAAGTGGATCTTTGGTGAAGGTGGTGGAAGCCCATCCTTCTTTAGCAGAGGCATATAAAACTGGAAAGTCTAGCTGCTCCTCTAAATCAAATAAATAAACGTTAATTTAAATTACATTAAGCATATAAAAAGAGCAATGAAAATCACAATGCAAGTAGGTGCATCTAAGGAATCTTTTTTCCTCTTTTCTAATTTCCGCACCTGTAGCACCAAGATTTGCAAAGAGATCAAATACCAGGCTCTCAACCTCATTGCATGTCTCCTCAGAAACTGCATTCATGGTAACCAAGAACATAAGTTAAACAGAACAAACAGATAATAGTGCAAATAATGAGATAAAAGTGATTTAAACCAAGAGGAACGAGAAGGAGATATTTTGTGCATGAAGAAAATCAAGAAAATTGCAATCTTGTACAGGATGTGGAGTTGGTAACAGTCACAAATAGGACACTGAATGAATGAAAAATGCAATAGATGTTAAACCAATGGAGTGCAACACAGTCTTTAAGCAAGCAACAGGATAAAAGCAGACTGGGCATATTGGTCTCTGTAAAATGGCAAGTAATGTAATTATATTTGCCTAAGATCTCATAGTGAAAGCATCATTATACCAATCACAATAATGTTCTTATGCAAAATGCATAAGGTTTCTTGACAAACTAAAGAACACACTGTGCATACAAACCTGCAGGTCGGTCTACTTTGTTAAGAAGAAGGATAGGGCGCAGACCGTACTTCAAAGCCTTTGCAAGTACGAACTTTGTCTGTGCAAGTGGACCCTCACCAGCATCAACAACTAAAACTGCTCCCTCAACCATACCAACAACTCGCTCAACCTGTACATATTAACATCAGTTATTAGTCTTCCTAACAAAAATTTTGATAACATGCAAGCACTCAAAAATAAATAGATAAATAACTAAAAAAATAAAAATTGAACAGATTATGAAGACCATGGAGCTCTATATTGTTTATAGGTAAGTATTTTTGTCGGAAAATATTCTGGGTATATATTAACAGGGACANCAACCATGTTTAGCTCATTTTCCTTCCATGAAATGGATGTAACCTGAAAGAAATATCATTATTGTGCAAATTAAAAGAATATGTAAGTGGGAGGAAGGCAAAAAGTGAAGGTGATTCGGTTTAGTGGGGCATCAACAACACACTCACACATGCCTTTGATAACATCGACTCATATGCATCAAAACAAAAGGAGACAAGAAGCAGTTGAATACAATAATGATCGTTAACCTAACAAGCACCAATGCCACCAAGCTCTAAATGCAAAAATGAATAGCATTAGTGACACAAGTTTCTACTTACGGTTTTTTATTTTTTTTTAAAAAAAAAAAACTATGCTTTTCTTCCCTCGTTTCTACATAAATTGAATGAATTATTATTATGTTGAGATCTAAAAGAACTAGACATTTCAAAGCTCGTGTGTTCAGCAACTTCCAGTCCACACAAATGGTATTCATATTATCGTTGTCAACTTAATCACATTCACAATTGGTGCTTTATAGAATGAATGAAAAGACAAGTAAACTAGTTCCTCAAACACTTGCTCAATACATTTGAATTTAATACCAAAAAAAAAAAAAGCTTAACCTCTATTTACTTTCTTCACAGCAAGATTCCAGCTTTGCTAGATAACTACATACCATTCCATTACTAAGATGAGTAAAGATTAAACCTTGAACCAAACCCACTTCTAAAAAAGCACATATTTTCTTCTATATAGAAGTCAAATTGTAACTTGAACCAACCAGAATCCCAATTTTCCAAAATCCACCATCACTCCAAACTTCTAACCAAGCCACCACCACTACTACTACTGACCTTAGAAGCGATAGTGATGCCGCGCTCACGCTCGAGGCTGATGGAGTCCATGGCGCGCTCGTGTGGGATATCGGCGCCGCACTGGCGGAGCAGCCG